>CACVCL010017818.1:0-148504 GCA_902729485.2 Mus minutoides | reverse complement strand
TTCTATGAGAAAAGGAACCTTTTAAAAATCTGCAGGTCTGTGGATATGGATGAAAGGTAATCCAAAGCTATTCAGCCTTCATCAAGAGCCAATGGGGCACCTAGCTATGTTTTCCTTCATTGATTGAGTACTGTGTCACACACTGTGACCCTGTTATAGATATAACACACAGATTTAACAAGATTCTCTTTGTAAGCTGAAAAACAAACAGAAGATGAAATATCTGAGCTTCTTGTCCTTATGGAAACTATAATTAATGATGTGCAATCACACCATTCTTTTATTGCCACTCTTCAAAATGTGACACTTTTCTTGTCCGTGACAAATAGTTACCAAGTCACTGCCCACCACACACAATCTCCCCATAGCTGAGTCAGTAGAGTTATTGCTTAGAGTTCACTAGCTGTCAATCTGACCCTCAGCACTGCAGAAATCCCTTATGATGGTACATGCTCACAATCCTAACACTGGAAGATAGGGGCAGGAGAATTAGGAGCTCAGGATTATCCTCAGCTATATAGAGAGTTCAAGGACAGAGCAGACTATAGAGGACACAATCTTAAAATTTGAAAAAAAGTACTACATTTTAAATGATGGGAGATCATGAAGTAGAACATTTGCTGCACAAGAATGGAGACCTGACTTTGGATCCTCAGCAACCAGTTATTAAATAAATGCTGGCTGTGGCTGTGCACATGTAAACCTAGTGTTGGGGAAAGTGTGGGTAAAAGAGACAAGAGGACCACAGGGTCATCCTAGCTAAAGGAACCAAACCAAACCAAAACACAAACATTCATTGAGCTCCAGGATCAGTGAGAGACCATGTCTCAAGTGAATAAGGCAGTGAATGATAGACCAGGATACATGGTGACTTTTTTCTAGCTTCCCTATATACATAGACATTCACTTACCTACACACAGAGAGACAACTGAAAAATAAATTTAAAGAAGCATACTATAGTGAAGTGAATTATTGCTGATAGAATAAATAAATAAGATTTATTTAAAATTAACAACAAAATTGTGCCAGGCATATACAGATACAAAATGAAAATGGTATGTAGTATTTTATCAAATTCCTTAATGATGGGGTCAGGAGAGATGGTGAGAACTGGTTCAAAGGAGAGCTGGCCATGACCTAGGATAATTTCTTGGGGTTTTTAAAAGCAGGCACCCTTTCTCTGTGGTTTTACTTTGTTTTGCTTGTTTTCCTTTTCTGGCAGGACAAGACTCAATTCACTTCAGCAGAACCATGAACAGAATATTATGTAAATGAATAACAAGATCATTTGCATTCCATCCTCATCCCATTTTGTGTCCACAGAAGCCAAAGTGAATGCCTGAAAATACAGATGAATCATCTGGAAGCAACTTCTGTTGCTTAATGCCTATTTTTTTCTCTTACACTTAGGCTTTGAGGTCTGTCCCTGATGTATCTTTCATGGCTGGTGTTTCTAAATTTCATTGGCCATCACCTTAGTCCTAGCTCATCAGGAAGGACACCACTGAGCATTAGGATGGGTTCCCCATAGCTCTGCCTTCCTAGAATTTCTTTTCAGTTGATGTGCACAGCTCTGCTAAATTAGAAAGACCCTTTCATGTTAACTCTTCCCAGACTTTTAAGCTTCACATTTTAGATGAACCTGCTATTGGAAAAGCAAATGGAAGATGGGCAAGCCATTTCCAATCCCCCTTTACAAGCCAGTGTAGAATTGAAGGAAGGGAGCTATTATACCTGTTTATTAGAGATACATAATGAAGCCAGACCAGCAGGTAAGGGAACAGGAGCCCTCTGCCAGCTCTCCTCAGGTAGTGCTTGAGTGCTATTCTTTCCTTCGAAGAAGCAGAGACATTGAAAGAGATGATTATTGTCCCTAAAATGACAATGTTCTTTCTTTGCTTTTACTGTGACCCTATGCCATAGCTCGATTCAGAGGACCTTAATAGAACTATGGTTCGTTATTTATGAGCTGTGTCCCTCTGGTCAAATTTCTTATGCATTTTTATAGATGTTTTCCTTTTCAGGAATTGGGGATACAAATGGGGATAGTTCTGTTTAGAGTAATTGGAGAATCAGCTGAATACACCAAACATAATTCACAAAGAATTGGCTAATATTGCTTGTTGTATATTGATAATAGAATGTGAGAATGCATATAGTAATGAAGGCAATTGTGTTGGTCTTGCTATACTGGTTTCACATAATTTTGCAATTGGCAGTCATAAACAGATACAAATAGTGCCCATCCCAGGCTGAAATGTTACCTGCCATTTCTTTTTTATTACTGCTTTTAAGGTTCCCGTGTGTGTGTGTGTGTGTGTGTGTGTGTGTGTGTGTGTACATGTGTTCATGTATGTGTGCAAGTGTATGTGCCTATGTTTGTGTGGGGAGGCAGAGAAGGTGTTAGGTGTTCACCTCTTTTATTCTCTTTCCATTCCTTTGGAAAAAGATATTCCTGTGAACATGGGATATATACCTTCTCACCTGCCATGCAGCAAGCGCCAGAAATCCTCCCACCTCAGTTCTCCAAAGATGTGGTAACAGGTTTATACAGGATGCCTGGCTTGTTATATGGTTGCTGGGGGGTCCAAATCCAGTCCAAAGAATTGCACAAATGCTCCTAACCTTATGTAATTTTCTGGAAAGAAATAATTTATACACATACTTTTTGTTGCTATTTGTTGTTTGTTGTTTGATTTTTTGAGTATAGAAATTTATCCATGGAAATGTCAGAGTGTCCAATCATTGCAAATATCATAAGGTAAGAAGTTTAATGTGAATGTCATTTCGACTTATAATTCACAATTATAAGCACACACACATTGAGAGAGAGAGGAGAGAAAGAGAGAGAGAGTGAGAGAGAGAGAGAAAGAGAGAGAGGGAGGGAGAAATGATGGTAGATTTTTCCATATTTGATTCATTTATAAGAAAAGTTTCGCAGAGGATTGAAAAATAATTTAAAGAAACATACTATAGTGAGGGAAATTATTTTTTTTAGAGACTCATTTAGGTTTTACAGTTAGGAAAAAAACTTGGCATTTGTTTCCAAAACAAATCACAACTTTTCAAATGGCAGCACCTCTCTGTCTTCAATATGCCAAATTTAATGTAAGTCAGTTAAGTGTTTCCAAACAAATCATGGAGAGTCTTCACTACACAGCAGTGGCATCTGCAGTTACCCTGTGAAGGGTTCATCTTTGCATACTATGATACACTGAGTTAAGAAAAGCATTAGGAATAAATATATAATTCACAATATTTGTTTGTTCACCTCACAGAATAGAGTTAACAAAAGAATCGTCATAGAAGGGGCTGAATTTGGAAATGTTCTGTTACCTGGTTCTCATCCTCTCAATGGAAAGAATTTATGTAAGAGACAAGTAACAACTTAAGCAAAAGTTCAGGGAAAAATAATCTTCCCCAGTGGAGAGCACACCAGTTTATTTAGCCAATGCTAAATTATCATACCTGAAAATGTACATACCTCGGAGGTTATATTCAGGAATATATATGTTCATACATATAAGCATGCAACAACAGTTAGTGAAAAATGAGACCATGAGTTTGAAAGAGAGAGGAATAAAACGGGTGGGATTGTGTAGCTGCTTGTATTATGTTAATTTGCATACCCCAAACTGCTCACATGAGCATCTGAACATAAGACACTCAGGGACCCTGCCCGCAGTTGGTTCTGATTGGTAAATAAAGATGCCAATAGGCAATGGCTAAGCAGGGCAGACAAAGGCCGTAATTTTAGGATTCCTAGGAGAGTGACAGAGAGGAAGGAAAGAGGTTGAAGGAGATCCATCCTGCCAGGAGAAGGAGAGATGCCCTACCCGAGAAGGCGGGGCCAGAGAACATAGATGCCGCATAGGAGCCAGGGGAATATGGCCCATAAGGGCTGCCAAACTGGTTCCAGAGCAGCCAAGATGGAACATAGGATTTAGAAAATAATATCTCAAGAATATCAGAGGGAGGTAGATTAGTGGTGATGGTTTAGAAGTACTCCACTAATTGAGCTGTTTTAGGCATGTCATAATATAAAGCCTGTGTATATGTGTGTCTTTCATTTGGGAACCCAGAATATCAGGGTGGATATCGAAGAACACAACACCACTGGAATTTATTAAAATACAGACTTCTACAGTGTTGGAGTTGGAAGTAGGAAATGGAAGTGGGGTATGATATCACTATGCTACAACCTAAAAAACAAATGATACAGAAAAGTGCACATAGGAAAGCAATGAATCCCCTCCAGGGAGTGGTAGAAATGGTTCCCCCAAAGAGAAGGAGAAGCCCAGTGAATTCTGCACTGTGAATTTTAAACAAGGTTTTGAGAATAAGTATGAGATAGGTAGCATTTTCATAGGATAAGGTGAGTCTTTTGTTCTCCCAAATCAGGTAGATTTTCCCTTTAGATTATTTTCCCATGGTCTATTAAAATAAAAAGCTTTGTGTGTGTAATGGCAGCAGGGAGGTGGTAATGTATGCACACATGTGTGCTGGGAAGGGATATCAAAAACTCAATTCAAATGATATTTCAATGACATTAGGTTGCTTCCTCAGTGATCATGTATTGATCAGAAAAGTTACTCAACATGTCAGTTTTCAATACAATTGGAACAAGTTTATTGTATCTTCAGGGACAATTAAAAACTCTATAACAATTAAACACTATAATAATTGTCATGCCTGTCATGGTTTGGGAACACAATAGAGATGAATAAATAGGGATAAATGCAGTTGAAAAATCTGGAAAGGAGAGGCTGCTGATTGCTGCACCTATAACCATTCCATATCTTGCTATTAAATACAAATTTCTTAGCTGTGGATAAAACATAAGCTCAAAGGGGCAAACAGATGGAGGATTTGTTTTAGGCTCAGTCTCGGTGTTTCAAAATGTGCCTTTTTGTGCTATCTTTAAAAATAAATATGCATATAATAATCTTGCTATCCAACTTACTAAAGCAAGTAAGTTTGTGTAAATATGTTTACATGTGAATATTTATCTTTGACAAGTTTCATGGTGTGTGTGTATGTGTGTGTGTGCACATGCGCGCGCGCACGCACGCGTGCATGCTCAAAGTTTTTATTTTTTTAAATGTTTTTATTTTTCCCTAGGCCAGTCTGGAATGCACGATCCTCCAGAGTGCCTGTGTTAAAAGGACCCACCGTAATATTTGGATTTGAGATCAGAATTGATAGATACATTTCATCTTAGTAAAGCATAGCTAAGACAAAATTGACCCAGAAATATGCCAGCCTCCTTTTCATATTTATTTTCTTAGGACTATTTCAAACTGTGGAAAATGGCAGAGATTGCAGACACACAGTTCCCACAGTCACTGAAGTAAATCTCCTGGCACACAGTATTCTAGGGGCTTACGGATTTGGAGAGTGGGGGCCTGGTGCACGTGCTTAATTAGTTCTCCTTTTCTGTAGCTCCAAGTTCCTGTTTACAGTGGACATCTCTGTGAGCTAAAGATAATCTCATTGATCATACCTATTTCCACAAACATGTCTTTATGGGCTCCAGTGGGACTGTAGGGTACATGCTGTTAAGGAAAAGGTCGAGTGCTTCGTGTACTGGGCGAGCAGGCGAGGTGAGAATGAGCAGGCAGTGAAGAGACACGGCAGTGAGAACTGATTGTTATTTCTTAGATGCCTCATTGAGACCTCCTTCTATTTGACCTTCTTCAGGCTCTTCTTTCATTTTAGATTATAATACACATTGCTACTAATGGTTACAGTGTATGGGATGGCCAACTATTGACCCTGTATTACATTTGATGACATCTTGACCTTGGCATCATGGACTCTCCTTATTGTTTTAAATCTCTTTATCACTCCCTCATTTGCTTTTTGTGTCAAAGGCAAGACCATTCTCTCCTGGAAATGACTAAATCATGTTGATTTAGCTGCTAACAAAGTTTGATTTTTGACATTCTAAGACATTCTTCATCACATGGGTTTCAAGGTCACTATTCCAGGAAGCTTCAGGTGTCTGTTTGATGTCTCATGAGGCAGTTTTTCACAAGATGATAACATTGTGTTCCCACTGACTTTCTTGCTAGATTGCACCAAACACTGGAACTCCTTCATGTAATATCCAATCATAGAAGAAGAAGGAGAAGGAGAAGGAGAAGGAGAAAGAGAAGAAGAAGGAGAAGGAGAAGAACAAGAAGGACAAGAAGAACAAGAAGAACAAGAACAAGAAGAATAAGAACAAGAAGAAGAACAAGAAGAAGAAGAACAAGAAGAAGAAGAACAAGAACAAGAAGAACAAGAAGAAGAGACAACAACAGCATGCTTAGAATGCTGCCCGGCTTTTCCTTCTGTCACCTTGATGTTCAGATCAGCCTGGTCTCTGTTCTCTTACAGGAGATTAAGCAGAGCTAACAGATTTTTGGTTTGGGGGGGGTGGTATTTGTTTTTTCCTGTGTACTGAAATAGTAACTGTATTGTAAGATGGACTCCACTCACAAAGATCACTGTGGCATAATGTCTCTTCACAGTTTGCTTCCCCATTTTTAACACCACAGTCTTCTATGCTTTACCCATGGGCTAGTCATCAACATTTTTAGCCTACCTAGTTGGAAATAGCTTGTGTGGCCTATTTTTCATTCTCTCCATAAACTAATATTAAGTTTTTAATAGAATTACACGTTATTTTGAAAAACATTTTTGACAGCATCACATTGTCAAGTTACTTCACAACTTACAGTTATTTTCCTTGATTCCTGGTATATTTCAAAAGAAGTCATTTTTAGGGATTTTTTTTCCATTTCAAAGAGTATTATTGGTGTGACTCTGAAATTAAAACTAATACTACCTTATCAAAGAGTAGCCGTTTTAGAATCCCTACACAGTTGTGAAAGGTAATAAAGTATCTTTTTTTTTTCCCCTCTTTATTAGATATTTTCTTCATTTACATTTCACATGTTATCCAGAAATTTTCCCTTACCCTCCCGCATCCCCGCCCTGCTCCCCTACCCACCCCCTCCCACGTAATGGCCCTGGCGTTCCCCTGTACTGGGGCATATAGAGTCTGTATGACCAAGGGGCCTCTCCTCCCAACGATGGCCAACTANAGGAGATTAAGCAGAGCTAACAGATTTTTGGTTTTTTTTTTTTTTGGGGGGGGGTATTTGTTTTTTTCCTGTGTACTGAAATAGTAACTGTATTGTAAGATGGACTCCACTCACAAAGATCACTGTGGCATAATGTCTCTTCACAGTTTGCTTCCTCGTTTTGAACACCACAGTCTTCTATACTTCACCCATGGGCTAGTCATCAACATTTTTAGCCTACCTAGTTGGAAATAGCTTGTGTGGCCTATTTTTCATTCTCTCCATAAACTAATATTAAGTTTTTAATAGAATTACATGTTATTTTGAAAAACATTTTTGACAGCATCACATTGTCAAGTTACTTCACAACTTACAGTTATTTTCCTTGATTCCTGGTATATTTTAAAAGAAGTCATTTTTAGGGATTTTTTTTCCATTTCAAAGAGTATTATTGGTGTGACTCTGAAATTAAAACTAATACTACCTTATCAAAGAGTAGCCATTTTAGAATCCCTACACAGTTGTGAAAGGTAATAAAGTATCTTTATTCTTTCTTGCCATCTGGATTGTAAATGATAGACTAAAATGGTAAGGATAATGACTTCTAAAAATAGCAGTCCATGATGTTGCTGCACCTGCATATGGTTTAATTAGACCTACATTCCGCTCGCAGTTAATATCTACCTGTGACATCTAGCCTCTCACATTACATGTGGTAAGTGCATCACAATGATTGCAGATTAGCCTGTTGGTTTGTATATCCTGAGTGAATGGACAGTTTGGCTGAAGTTTCAGGCTTGTGCTGAAACTTAAATTATGTTCCTACTTCCTTGAGTTTATGTTTGTGTAAGTCACTTTCAGCTCTGGTAAAACCCTAAAGGTATATGAAAACAGCACCAGAGAGACATCTCTAAAGAGCCGATGCCGGAGATGTGGAGAGATTCTCAGACCATTCTTTCTTGTCTCTGTTGCAACTTCCTTCAGTGATGAAGAGTAATGTGGAAGCGTAAGACAAATAACACCTTTCCTCCCTGAGTGGTTTTGGTCACGGTGTTTCTTCGCAGTATAGTAACTCTAACTAAGACACATGTCAAAAGTTTATGCTGAAGTTCCAAAAATAACAACAATACATTAGAAAGGCTACTTTGGAAAAATATATTGACCACTTGGATTGGATAGTCAATAGATTTACTTTTCTTACACGAAGCTACCTATGAGCAGCTCCAGTCAGGGACTAGACTCTAATGTGGTAGGAAGGAATACCAATTTTATAGAGAATTTATTTCAGCTAGGAAAGTGTAATTTGAACACATCAGCTCTATATGAGAAAAGAACAAGGTATATTTATATAAATTGAGTGTTTTATCTGAAAGTATATATGTATATAATATGGATGTATGTGTATCACATGAGTACCCGGTGCCCAGAGAAGACAAAACAGAGTCAGAGCCCATGAAACTGAACTTATAGATAGCTGTGCACCATGGGTGATAGCTGAGTATCAACCAGAGTCCTTTGGAGATCAACAAATACTCTAAATTGTTCAGCCATATCTTCAGCCTCACACCATGTCACTCTTGTGTTCAACCTCATGTTCTTGCTCATTGACTGTTCTGACTGAAGCCTGAGTTTAAACATTCTGTAATAGACATGGTTTTACAAGATCATGAAAATGTTACTTTTTCGTCTTATTTCTTTATTTAATAAACTAATGCTATTCAGGTGACCAGTTTGAAACTAAGGTCACTGAAAACAATACTAACCTATCAGGAAAGACCAGAATAATGCCTTCACCTTGAATGAATTAGTTATATACCTTGTTAGTTGGGCATAAGTGACTTTTCCCCCCACAAATGACTATATTGATTTTCTCCATTATTAATCAAAAATAAGACACTACTTTTGAAATTATAATGCAATTTGAAATTTGGACTTTCTTTAGAAAGTAAAGGGTTTTTTTTTAAATCTAGGTATTACTTAAAATTCAAAAATTGACCAGCACTTGTAATATGATTTATGTCTTGACCTGAGTAACAGGAAATGACAGCTTCATAGATTTGGTTTTTGAAGACTTTGAAACTTTCAAGAATTAATAATACATTGATTTTTTCAAGGACAGGGGTTTATTGCTGTGGGAGTCATTTGTGTCTAAAGGATTTTTATTTCAGACTCAAAAGATCCCCCAAAGACTTAAAAGATCTGTACTATTCTGCGAAGTTCAGAATGCTTTCTACTTACCAATGTGAATGCAAGGAATGACTGGGAATTATGACTTTAGTTGTCAATATTTTTGATGCCTAGAATTCAACACAGATGAATTCCATGGTCTGCTCACTTTAGCTAAGACATAAGAGATGTGTATGGTGTGTGTATGTTTGTACACATACATGCACATATTAAATGTTATCGCTCAGTGCCACTATTTACACGTCATGCTGGCTGTTTTGTATCAGTTTGTCACAAGCTAAAAAGGAAAGAGCCTCAAGTGAGAAAATGCCTCGATAGTATCAGCCTATAAGCAAGCCTGTAGGGCATTTTCTTAATCGGTGATTGATGGGGAAGATCCCAGCCCACTGTGAGTGGGAACACCCGTGGACCCTGGGTGCTATAAGAAAATAGGCTAAACAAGCCATAAGGGTAAAGTCAGTAGGCGGTAGTCCTTCATGACCTCTGCCTTACATCCTGCTTTTGTGTTCCTGCTCTGCCGTAACTTCCTCCAGTGATGGACAGTGATGTTGAAGCATAAGCCAAATAACCGCTTTCCTCCCCAAGTTGCTTTGGTCATAGTGTTTCATCACACCATAGTAACCCTAACTAAGATACATGTCAAAAGTTTGTGCTGAAATTCTAGTAATAACAAGAATACATCAGAAAAACCATTTTGGAAAAAAATATGGACCATTTGATTTTGTTATTCAACAGATATATTTTTCTTCTACAAAACAACCTTTGAGATGGCCCAGTGAGTGACTAGACTCTACTGTTGTAGGAAGGAATGTCAGTCTTATAGGAATCTTGTCTAATTTATTTCAAACAGGAAAGTATAATTTGTACACATCAGCCCTATTTTATTCTTTTCTTTTTTATATTGACTTTACATGTATGAGTATTTTGCCTGAAAGCATAATGTATATCACATAAATACCTGGTGTCCATAGAGGACAACACAGAGAGTCAGATACCATGGAACTGAATTAACAGATGGTTGTGAGCCACCATGCCAGTGTTGGGTATCAACCAGTGTCTTGATCAGCCATACCTCCAGCCTCACACTCCTGTGTTCAACCTCATTTTCTTGCTCATTGACTGATTTGTCAAAAACAGATTGAAACACCTGTCTTGAGCACTGAAGCATTCTGCAATCTTCACTGCTTTACCAGATCATATAAATGTTATTTTTTTCATATTATATTTTTCATTCAATATTTCATTGTAATAATTGTAAGGAATGCATAGTCCCTCTTCTTTGTTCTCTGTTTAACTTTGGGTTTCTCTCTGTTGTCTTAAAAGATTATCAATTGGATACTTAAAAGTTTCTACAGTTGTAGAATTAAAGCTAGCAGATCATGAGTTTGAAGCTAATTTGGGCAACATCATAATGAGGTGCTGTCCAAAAAAATAAAAAGTCATTGACATTTTGTGAAGACAGTAACTGAAAAATATCAAGAGAGTTGAAATAATCTTTTGAAACATGAAAAGTGAAATCATTTAGATATTTTAATATTAAAATATTTCAGACATTATCATTGATTTCTCTAATTGAAATTGATTATTTATAATATGTCCAAACAGGCTGATGATATGAACCCTACAGTCAATCAGTTCTTTATATTACATCATTAGTACTATAACTAGAATAATGAAAAAGTCCCAGGTGATGAGGACAGTGTATTCTTTATGATTGACTTTATTTTAGTATCATTTGAAGATTAAGCTTGAAATATAGGTAACAAAAAAGAGTAAAATTTCCAAGCCATAGTAATATGAAAGAAAGCTGATTACTATGGAAGTACAGGAAATGTATATGTTCACTGTACCTACCTTTTAAAAATGAGATTTATGAATAAATAGATTAGAGAAACTGGAATCTTGCTACTGTTGACATCATTTGGTTATCACTGAGAAGAAAGAGATAGGAACTGAAAGACTTTAGAATATAATATTCCAGAATGTTGATTCTTTAATCATTTCACCCTGGTCAGAAAAAGTTAAGGTTGAGAAAAGAAAAGATGATAAAGGCTGGTGAAGATCTGGGGAAAGCAGAACTCTCCTGCACTGGTGGTAAGAAGACATACTGGAGTCACTGCTTTAGAAACCAGCATAGTGGTTACTCAGAAAACTAAACTAGATCTACTATATGACCCAAATATACCTCTTCTGGGCATATGCCTAAAGAACCCCATTTCCACCTTCTGAGGTGTGCGCATTGCTGCTCTAGTCACAATAGCTAAAACATGTAAACAGGCTAGTTGTCCATCACGTAATGAATGAAATAACGAGAAATTAGAATTTCATCTGATGAGGAAAAGGGCAGATAAAATGTTTTATAGATAGCTCTTGTATATGAAACTGTACGGTTGTGGGTCCCGTTTCCACTCAGACATGGGGTATGGCTGCTTGGGGAGGTGGGATGTGGGAGTTTGACTGCACATACCATTGGGTGTTGGCCCATAGGGAAACACCAAGACACATTGTTCCAGGGGTAGGAAAGACAGACTGAGATGTGGGAAAGTCTGAGCTGGTTCAGGGTAGGGGTGGGAAGTCCCTGGGTCTGGGCCGTGGAGTTATCACAATGCTAGATATTTAAGTGTTCCTTAATAGGTGGAAGCTGTCATGATAACTGAAAAAGAATAATAAAGTTTGGGGAATGCCATGCAGGAGGAACTGTGGTGGCCAGGGGAGATTCTTGGAGACAGTCTACCATTCTGCACAGCTGGGAATTTGTTTTTAACAAAATCTCAAATGTCCAGTTTTACCAGATGCTGAAGTGAAAGCCTGCTATCTCAAAGAGGCAGAGAAAGAACCCAGCTGACCTTCATCTCCAACAACATCCCAAAACACCATTCTCCTTCTCCACTCTGTCTCAAATGCCCCACAAGCTTAATGTCACATCGTTCTACTTCCTGTGTATCTCTCTATCCATTCTCCTGACTTCCTTTCCTTGCTATGGTTTTTTCCTGTGTTCACTCCCTCTCAACTGGTTCTTGGTCCAATCTTGACCTATGGTTAACTTTATTTAATCCTGATTACAATAAACAGAAAAACGAGTGCTAGTGCTGAGGCACAGCACAACTAGGAAGAGTTGTTTTTTTGTTTTGTTTTTGTTTGTTTGGTTTTTTTTTTGTTTTTTTTTTGTTTTTTTTTTTTTCCAGTAAACAACGCAATCTCAGTGTGATCAAATATCCTGCAACATTACTTCAGAGAGGAACAGCCTTGGGAAGCAGGAGGGGTGGGGTGGGGTGGGGTGGGGTGGTAGGCGAGTGCAGGGGTCATCCCTGGATTGCTTCTGCTACTGTGCCTTCTCATGTTTGTCATTGCCATATTCCTACTCTATCTAGCATGGTGTGAATTGGTATGGGGAGACCCTCACTGCCTATAGTCTGCTGTGATTGCTTCATGGAACACAACTCTCTCTGGTGGGTAATTTTCCTGCAGATCAATATGAAGATGAACTTTCATAGAATAATGCTGTTTAGATGAATTTATAACTTTAAAGATTTCCTGATTTGATTTAAATAGTTTTAGGAAGTTATGGTACTTGATAAGAAAGATTCAGGAGATGCTTTAAGTTGTTTTGACAGAAAAATACAAGAGTCAAATGTGTCCCATCTTTGTAGAGTTGTGAGGGGTGTATAGGCTAGAAAAGGAACACACTGAGCATTTATGTATTACAGGTACAAAATTATACTTATGGAAATGAAAATAGCTTCGAGACAGGTTAATGATCAAAGAAAACATTCACTGCAGTTTGGTTATGAATTGCTTGATCTTGTGATCTAAGAGTATGGTTAAAGGTTTTGGTGTATACCATGAAAAGGCAGGGTTAGGAACAACAACAACAAAAAAGGATAAATGAGTATATCTCATTCTCATTATTTTCACTTCGTATAAGTAATAAAAAATAAAAAAGAATAAATGATCTTATTATGAGTACAAGAATACAGAATAGATGACTAGCCAATTTAGCTAAATAAGGTTTGAAAAACAAAATGTAAGATAAATGATCTGTTTCTTGGTAAATATAAATTGTGTCAGCTAACATAAAAAAATAGCTGTAATAGACTTGGCTGGCTTAAACTTTTATCAATGATAAAAGAACTATTGCTTTGGGGTTATGATGAATTTACAGACAGAAAGATAGATTGGATATGTTCACTTAGGTGTGGGTTTCAAATTAAGAATATATAATCAGTAATCATGTTGTAATTTTGTTCTTTGTACTGATTTTAACTTGGTTTTGAAGAATATATGTTTGTGGTGATTGTTTTTGGAGAATAAGTAACTTGTGGCTATGAGGTGATTTTTTTTCTTACACGGAGAATTTTTGTCTTTGGTGGTAATAAAAGGAATAAAAGATAAAATAAACTTATTGGAGCCTTGCTTCATTCACCAAGTGTGTGAGTGTGTGTGTGTGTGTATGTGTGTCCCAGAGAATTAAATTTTGTTCCCTCAGAAAAATGCCCTTGGCAACAGGTGACCTGAGGAATCACATAAAATAGAAGCCTACTAAATGATCTTTTTTCTTGTTCTGTTATTTACTACTTGTATAACAGTTTCAGAGCAGATGCCTTAAAGTATATCTCATTCTCATTATTTTCACTTCATATAAGTAATAATTAAAAGATGGAGGAATTTCATTTTTCAGTATACTCTGAATTCTTTTGTTCATTTTTTTTGTTTGTTTGATTTTATTTTCTTAATACAAATTATAGCCATTTGGTTTGATCATTTCTCCATCAGTGGCATTCATTCATCACAGGTCTGCTCACATATTTGAAGATACTGCTATATCTATAATGACACTCTAATACAAAATTCAGTTGGGAAGACAGAATAAGCATGTCTTACTTGGAATTGCTGCTCAATAAGGCTCAATAAGGCCATAGAGACTCGCCATTGTTTAATGCATGTTTAATAAAAGTTAATTATATTTTTTAAAAGCAACATATATGCATATGCCAGCATTTAATATATTTTAAATGTATTAAACAATGTACAGAGTTAAAGCATCCTGATTGTGACAGGTCATCATACTTCAAGCTTCCTTCTTTCCTTCGCATCTGTAGGGGAAGAATGAAACAAACATGGACATTCAACCAAAGAATGTACACGTTACCAGGGAAGTGAGGCAGCTATATGTGTCCATGTTTGGTGTGCAAAAAGAACAGAACCTTAATGAAATAGAGCATAATGTAGCATACTCTTGAGTTGTTGACTCCCAGATAACAGAATATAGATTACATAAACTCATCTTAAAGGAAAATCTTAATAACAGTGACTCTGAAATAGGCAATAAGGTGACAAGTGAACAGGCTGTAACACAAGGGGAAGTAGCATGAAACAAATGAGAGGAGAGGGCATTTATGATCTTAACCCTATACTAGAAGTGCAAAAGAAAAGCAACAATGTAAAAGTTTCTGATTGAGTGACAGATTTGAGATATACCCTTCAGAGATTGCAATTAGAAAAAGGATCATCCAAACTGTAAATAAATAAATAAATAAACAAATAAATAAATAAATAAAGGAAACCAATTACTGAGATAATAGCCAAGCAATATGAAAAAGGAACATATGTGACTGACAAGGCTTCCAAGATAAAAAGAAATACAATGTTCCTGAACAGAATGGGAATTTAGAGACAATAGATCAATGGACCTCATGACACCAAGAAAATGTATTAAAGGGCCAACTAAGATTCAGTAATATCTTAGTAAATTTAATTTTATGCATAAGTAATGAATATTTAAAATATCTGGATAGTGGGGAAGACCAACTAAAAGAAAAAACAGTCTACTTCCTCTGAGATTGAAACATTCTATCCTGTAGGGAATCTCATTAAGACAAGAAGTGAACAATTCAAAATAGTTTTAACAAGTCTCTGAAACTGACCAGATTTATTAGGCTCCTCCCTCCCCAAGAGTAAAAAAATAAAGATTGTTACAGTTACTCTCAGACATACTCAGCTGCCTTAGAAGAAGCAGAGAACCAACAAGCAGCCTGAAAGTTGCATAAACTAGCTGAGTTACCTGGACTTCAAATTATTTGAAAGGCTTTAATTAACCAAGCCAATGGGGAAGAATAACTTCCAACTTGTCAACTGCCTGAAAGTTGTGCAATGAGCTACAGGTTTTCAGCTTTTGTGAGCTGGAGTGGACTTGGGTGATGAGGTCATTGAATCATTTATGTTCATGTAAGTAATCTCCAACCACATTTCTATAAGTAACCTCAACAAAGCTTATAGGTTCACCAAGTTGGACTTCAGTAGTATCTCTCATTGACTCTCTATTTGAGGTAAAGAGGTGTGTGTGTGTGTGTGTGTGTGTGTGTGTGTGTGTGTGTGTGTGTGTGTGTGCGTGCTTGCATGTGTGTGTGTGTAAACTGTTCCCAGAAAAAGTCTCTCACAATTTTATATTATAATAATAATAATAATAATAATAATAATAAATAATAAAAGAAGTATAAAATAATAATATTGAGAATTATAAAATATATATTGTATAATTTTATACTATATGTCATAATAGAATATATTTCTTGTTAAGCTGAAATGCTAATTGTGCTATCAATAATGTGGAAGCCCAAACTCTAGACTGTAAGATGAAATCTTATAGAAGGAAGATTGAATTTATGAAATACCCAATATTCCTTGTACCTCATCAGGAAAATGATTTATTAGAATGGAGTATAGAAGAAGCCAAACTTGCAAGTACATTTTTAAAGATGGTAAAGTTATAATTTTACCTTTCTAGATTATAACATAGAGAATAAATAGGATGAATATAAAATGAGAATGTCTTTGAGAATATTAGTTAGTGGTAGAATGTGAGCACGTCATGGACCAGGACATGGCTTCAATCTCTACTACCAAAATAAATAAAAGAATTAAATTGATTTAAATAAAATGGAAAAATAATAATAAAAGAAGTATGAGATCATAATATTGAGAAAATTATGTCTCTTGGGGACAGTTTATAGAGTCTGCTCTTAGTGGGTTTTTACTACAGGGCACAGTCAAACAGTGTTATAATATCTCCTTTGAAATATATTGTTTCCTAGATGAAAGACACGTGCCCTATCCTCAGTCAACATAAGAACCCACAGTACTTTCAATGCCAACCCAAATCCTGCAAGGTCATGTTACTGTAAGAACCGAAGAGCCTTACATCCAGAATGTCCCACTCACAAAAACACAGAGACAGAGACTGATGCAACAAGCAAGAGGTTTCTTGATCCAGCATGCTGAGATCATCCTGAAAATGGGGCAGAAGCAACCCCAAATCTCCTAGGCACACACTTTTTTATACAGTTTAAAGGTAGGCCTTGATAACAACATGAGTTGGTTTAAGCTCAATGTTGGCCCGAGCTGACCATACATACATAGAAATACATACATAGAAATGCAAGTCCAGGATAAACTTGGCCACAGATGCAACAAACACATTGAATTTTCTATTCTATCATCTGCTCCTTTCCCACCCCTCATCATTTCTCAGTAAACACTATGGTGTTATTGATAAGACTTTATTAAATGTTGAACCATAGTAAGTCAAATATCAGTGTAAAATTTCATTTGTTCTGCTATTCAGAGGATCAACTGAGTGGTAAATAACCTTTTAAATGTTATCACATTAAGACTAACAACTCCTCTCTTGCCCAAGCAGAATCCTGGGCCAGTCTGATGAATAGGTACAATGCTGTTCTCTCCTTACTGAGAAGCAAATGGCTCTAGTTTTATAAACACAATCCTATGCAGATGATCTGTGTGAGGAGATTCTAAACTCTAAAGAGAGACATTGTCTATATCCTTGGGCTACCAGAGCTACCTTTTTTCATTTACAGAATTGGTGTTTAATAGGAATGTCAAAGTAGAACTTGGGCTTGACCTCCAATGAAAGGATACAAAGTGCTTCTAACATATACTTATCAAAGAAAGAGAACTTTCCATCAAGCCTTGAAAGAAGAAGTATCTTTGAACCACCATTCTATTATGGGCCCAGGGAGTTTTCTTTCAAATATGTGGCATCATTAAGATGGAAGGCTTATTCCCATTTTCCATAGGCCCACACAGACTTGGAGGAAAAGAAAAAACCTCTCAGTATAGAGGAACAGTGTGCTCGGCCCCCAAATCAGAGACTCAGTGCTAAATGCTTTTCAGCTCAGAGTCCACAGTTTTCTACTCCCGTTGACAGATGTGGCCTTTTTGAATGAGAACATGTCTCCTGTGGAGCTTTGTGAATTATGCCACAGTGGAGACCAACTAAGGAAAAGTCAGGAAGAATGTGACACCCAAGAGAAATTTGCTTCAGATCCATAATTGGCAGTATATAGGATATGTCAGCTTTGTAGAACTGGGTATTACACCAAAGACTAGGATGGGGTAGTGTAGGAGGACTCTGCTAAATTGGGTTTTATTTTCTCATTTGAAGAAGTTAGAATTTGTTATGTTTTTTATTTTTTTCTTCTTATGGCCCTTAGGGTCAGTACCACCTCCTTAAAGTTGAGTCAAGGGAAATATTAGAGATTGGTGCATTCTGCTTCATTGTCTCAGCCAGCAGAGCAAAAAGAATGTAAGATTTAAAATGGGGTGAAAGAATATACAAGCCACCATCCCAGTGCACAAAGACAGGCAAAGATAACTTAATTCAGAGCACTGCAATAAAACAGAAAAGGAACTCAATTTCAGTAACACCAAAGGCAGAAGGGCTTGCAAGCACAGGAATGAGCTGGTGGAAAACTACTGGAAGGCAAGCACTCCCCTCCCACAACCCATTAGCCAGGAGATTGATCAATAGGATGTGTTGAGCACATAGAGTTATTCCTGAATTTGCAAATGCTTTTCTCTGTGATTAGGCCATCTGTGTTTGCTAATTGGCATCCATGGAAATTGGGCTTCCACCCTCCTGTGGAGACTGGGAGATAGGGGTGTTCTGTTCTTTCATGCTGACATTTCACAGAAAATGCTTCCTAGGTCTTTGACAAAGACATTCCTGGGTTATGTAACTGGTAATAGTATTCTGAGAAGATTTACACCTCAAAGGGACAGAGAAAGAGTTTTTAATTACACATTTTCTAAAGTCAAAGCTCACAGAAAGGAAGTTCAACTTATGTGTGATAAAGGTCAGCTTTTCTGAGTTACAGTGAAAGAAAGTTTAGAGCCAACTGGGCCAAGGCTGTGCTGCCTGAGTTCTTCAGGAAGGAGGAGACCTAAGTTGTGATCACAGCCATGGCTGTTCACCTGCACTAGAAGCAGTGGAAGACAAAGCCGCCTAATGTTTAGCAGGGTTTTTCTCATAAGTGTAGTGCAGAACACAGATACAGCAGGCTGGGTCATGAGACATCAAGTCCAAATTCAATCTTTTCATTGTCAAGCAAGGAAGTGTCATGGATCAGAAACAAATGAGCCAGAAGTTGGCTGAACTACCAGCAATCTACCAGTGGCTTCAAAGGGCAGAGAGCAGAGGAGGATTAGAGCTGGCCTTGTTCTCCAAGGACTGCTTATTAATAAGCGTATGTCCATCTACAGTTACTTCTACTACCAATACTTTATACATATGAAAAACATTGAAAGAGATGAAGGGTTAGCAATGGAAAAGGTGTAAGAACTTGTTATATACAGCAACATAGCCTTTTATTTCAGAGATTATTTCTGCAGCTAAAATAAAAAAAAAATCCCTTTCAGTTTATATATTCTATATATCTGTCTGCATGTATAGCCTGTCAGTTAAATGTTTATATTATGCTTAGATTCCATTCTGTTTAATGTTGCCTGAAAGAATAGCTTATGCTCCCAAATGCATACTTTATTGGTTTTTGGATTTTCTGCTTTGCCAGAAATGTTGGTGCAAGGGAGATCCATCAGGGAGATCAACCCATTTCTTCTTCACTTTAATGAAGCAGTATATGGAAGAAGGCAGAAAGTTACAAGGCAAGATAATTTTGCAAGAGTCAAGAAAAGTTGGCAAGTAACACAAGAGACCCTAAGGTCTGCTCAAGACTTGGGGCATTGTTGTGGTTTCTGAGATGTTGATGAGAAGAATGAATCAAATTAACAGCTTCTGTTGTGTTTTATAAAGTGGTGGTATACTGTGGAGGGAAGGTGCATCTTGGCCCATACTGAGTCATCTCCCATACAACAGGCTTAGTATAAAAAGTAGTTTATTGAGGACATGGAAAAGAGGTAGAGGCAGACAAAGAAAAGAAACAGAAAAATACAGAAAGAGCAGAGAAGAAGATGCTGGCTGAGAGCATGAGAGAGAGAGAGAGAGAGAGAGAGAATAGGAGATGGAGAGAGGAAGAGGGGGAAGAAAAGGGAGGAAGAGGGGGAGGAAGAGGGAGAGGAGAGGAAGAGGGAGAGGAGAGGGAGAGGGAGAGGGAGAGGGAGAGGGAGAGGAGGGGGCAGTCTCTTATAATTCCATTTTGGCAGGTGAATAACAAGCTGATGTGCAGGACTTAGGAGAATTTTCTTTAAGCCAAAAACTTCTACTCTTCATAATAATCATTGTATTGAATGCAAGAGTCAGAAGATGGGGGAAGACAGCTGGGAAATATTCTCTTCTGGACATGACATAGCCATTGTGCACATGAACACACAAAAACTGAAGTTACTTACACAAACCTTCTCAGACTCAACCCAGTAGAAACTATATCAAGGACAAAAGAGTCTCCCAAGGTCTATTAACTAATGAGTGGGTATTGGCAGTTGATGGCTGGGAAGGACAGAGCAGTCACTTTTCTTTGTGTGTGTAGCTACTGATAGATTGCCCATGCAGGCAGTGTAAAAAGATGACATACACTCCATTTGTCTTCATTTTAGGACTGGGACTGATTTCAAAAAGAAACTCACCAATCCCATGAACTAGGCTATAAGCCACCTGCTCCAGGAACTAGGTCATAGGTCACCAGCTCCAGGAATAGACCATAAATTCCAGGAACAAGGTCATAAGACCTCCTCCCAAAGAACAGCCTCGAGATAACCCACCAGAATGGGCTATCTGTGGTAAGCAGCCCTATCTTATTCTGTGGTTAAATGTTCAAGACATAGAAATGCACATCACTAACCACTTGGCACAAGATAATCAGAAGCTGACCCATGTAACCTCCCCAGCACCCACCAATGAAATTTTATATTACCTAATCCACACTCTAAAAATAGAAGAAGTAACATAGTAGCCAATCAAAAATGTACTAATGTCACTGCTTTGGCCCCTACCAATCACTTTAGAGTTTACCCAATCCTAGAAAATTCCTCCAGTTCTCTATAAGAAGGCCTGTGCACCTTTGTCTGGGGTTGCCATTTTGAAGAATGGTTGAGCAACCTCCTCCCCCACACTGCCCCCATACTGGTTGTTTCTGCAGAATAAACACTCTTTGTCTTTGCATACTACCTGAGTCTGTATTCTTCCTTCAGCAATTTTGAACCCTTATTGTGGACTGTCCCACAGCCATGCATGATGCATGTCTGGGTACTCTTAATTGAACTTGGTTCTGATCAATATGTAAAAAAAAAAAAAAAAAAAAAAAAAAAAAAAAAAAAAAAAAAAAAAAAAAGGAAGGAGGTTGTGCCAGCACCATTTGTTGAAAATGTTGTCTTTTTTTCACTGGATGGTTTTAGCTCCCTTGTCAAAGATCAAGTGACCATAGGTATATGGGTTCATTTCTGGGTCTTCAATTCTATTCCGTTTATCTACCTGTTGCTGTACCAGTACCATGCAGTTTGTATTGAAATTGTTCTGTAGTACAGCTTGAGGTCAGGCATGTTGATTCCACCAGAGGTTCTTTTATCATTGAGAATAGTTTTTGATAATCTAGGTTTTTTGGTTATTCCAGATGAATTTGCAAATTACCCTTTCTAACTCGGTGAAGAATTGAGTTGGAATTTTGATGAGGATTCCATTGAATCTGTAGATTGATTTCGGCAAGAGAGCCATTTTTACAATAATAATCTTACCAATCCGTCATCAGTGAGGGGCATGGGAGCCCCATAAAGGATCTCAAAATGAGTAAGACTGAATAGAGAGGGAGTATTTCTAGTTCTAAATTGGGCAAAGGGGTGGAGCCCCACCCAGTCTGCACAAGTCTCCATGTTTAATTTTGTCAAGGTCTCTTTTAGGATTCTATTCATCCTTTCTACCTGTCCTGAGCTCTAAGGTCTGTACACACAATGTAATTTCCATTTGACCTCTAAATACTTGGCCACCCCCTGACTTACCTGGACAACAAAGGCAGGGCCATTACCTGACCTTATTGCTTTTTGCACTCTGAACCTTGAAAAAAATTTCTTCAATAATCTTCTTGACAACCATCTGAGCAGTCTCATTTTTATAGGGAAAAGCTTCTACCCATCTCAAAAATGTATCCACAAAGCCAGAAGGTATTTATACCCATATTTTGCTCAGTATAGTCTACCTCCCAGTAGACACTGGGTTTGTCTCCCTGGTACCTCTTCTCTGGATCCACCATGGTGCAGCAGACATTGACTTTTTGGCGGGGCACACACTGTGCACCCTGCTCCACAAGGTGTTCTAAACCTGGTGCATGGTACTTAGTCTTGGAGAATGTCTGGATGAGCTTGCTTACCCCTAAGTGAGTCCACTGGTGCATCTGTTTGATCATAGCCTCTGCTTGTCTATGTGGCAGGATTTTCTTTCCCCTGGAGGTGTACCACAGCCTCTTATTTTTGTTGAACTGGTGACTGAATTCTTTGGAAATGACAGTTAAGTCCTCTGCTGTATAGGCAAACTTGGGGATGGGTTTTTCAGGCTCCATTGCCAGGAGCACCAGCAGGGCCATGGCTGAAACTGCTCTTGCCTCTCGGTCTGCCATGTTGTTGCCCCTTGCTATCACAGTACCTCTCCCTTCTGGTGACTAGAAAGTAGATGATGTTTACCTTGGCAGGGTCATGGAGAGCCAGTATTTCCTCTTTGTTCTTAATTTCTTTTTCTCCTGATGTCGGTAGACCCCTCTGTTGATATATGGCCCCATGGACATGGGCTGTGGCAAAAGCATACCTGCTATTCTTGTAGATGTTGAGTCTTTTTCCTTTTCCTAATTCCAATGCCTTAGTGAGGGCAATCAGTTCTGCCTTTTGGGCCAGTGTGTCCTCTGGCAGGATCTGTGCCCAGATAACTTGGTGTCCGTCTACCACAGCTGCTCTAACATGTCTACGCTCTTCTAGATAGCTGCTCCCGTCTGTGAACCAGGTAATGTCTGTGCCCTCTAGTAGCTGGTCTGTCAGATCTTTATGTCACCCATGTGTCTAGGCAAGAACTTGCTGACAGTCATTGACAGAGGGCTCTATATCTGGGTCTAGGAGCTGGGTAGCTGAGTTAAGACTTGGCAGGGGTGGGGGTGTGTGAGTGACTCTATCGGAGTTGAGCAACAGAGTCTGGTAATGAGTCTTGTGGGACCAACATTGCAACAGCAGCTACTATATCTAGCTTCTTTGACAGGTAGGCCACCAGCCTCTTCCAAGGACCCAGCTTCTGTGTTAGCACCCCTTTTTGCTATCCCTTTACTCTCAGCCACAAACAGGTGGAAGGGGGTCATGAGGGGACTCTTCTTCTTCTTCTTCTTCTTCTTCTTCTTCTTCTTCTTCTTCTTCTTCTTCTTCTTCTTCTTCTTCTTCTTCTTCTCCTTCTCCTCCTCCTCCTCCTCCTCCTCCTCCTCCTCCTCCTTCTTCTTCTTCTTCTTCTTCTTCTTCTTCTTCTTCTTCTTCTTCTTCTTCTTCTTCTCTTGCCCAATGCCCTTTTTCTTTACAGTAAATACATTCATCTTTAGCCAAAGGCTCTCTGTGGTTGCCTGGTACTGTCTTACTAAGCTCTCTAGTTTCCCTGAATACTGTGGCCAGTATTTTATACAAGTTTCTCTCTTGTCTCATCTCTTTTTAATTCCCTGGCTTCCTGTTCCTTCTGCTTATCATTCACAAGTGCTAGCATTATCAGCATGTGCTACCTTGCTAGGCTCTAGTCTCTGTTTTTTACCTCTCTTTGCTCCTGTTTCTCTCTCTCTCTCTCTCTCTCTCTCTCTCTCTCTCTCTCTCTCTCTCTCCATCCCCTTGTTCCTCCCTCTTATCTTTGCTTCCTTTCAATGTTATCCAATTATCATGTCCCCATCCTGTGACCTATCCTCCCCCATAGTTTGCCTCTGTCCTGGTTTATCCTTCTGTCTCACTGAACATCTCTGATTCTGACTCTGGTCTCTGTCTTTGTCAGTTTGTCTGTGTGTCTCACCACTTGTGCTTTGCACTTCTGCCCATCATGCTTCCTATTTCTACATAGCAACCCTTCCTCTTGCCTGTCTCTCCCCTCTCTAATCTCTCCATTTTCCACTGTCATATATCTCTCCCAAGTCTGCTGAAGCTTTGCCCTTCCTTACCCTCGAGATCTCCTTGCCTAGATTCTCTATGGATTTAATCTTTTTCCTCCTTCACTTCTTAGCTCACTTCTTAGCAGTGCTTTCTTTCCTTCCTTCATTTCTCCTCTGTACTTTCTTATCAACCTTCACAACTCTCTTACCAACTTGTCCTGCAATCCTTCTAACTTCTGTAACTTCCTATTACCTTGGTCAGATTGGTGGAGTCCCACCATTAGAGCCTGGCAGTAGACTTTCAGGTGCTCCCTATCTTCCATGAACCCAGCCTCCATGATAGGCAGCTGAGAGGGCCTCCCATCCACATCCCGGACATTCTTCCTTGCCTCTAAGAGAATTCTTTGCCTTTACTCTCAGTTGGGCAAGGCCTTGTGGCTGGTGAGCACTGGCAGCCCACAGTGGTCAGCAGCAGCACCAGGTACAGGCTTACCTCTAAGCACTGTGGCAGTGAGGCCTAGCTCCAAGTCGCATGTGCGGCATAGCCCACAGGGGTGCCCAAGGAGGTGCAGGAGTGTGGCACCTGCTACCTGGGCCACACTGGGTGGACGTGCCAGAACTCCCTTGACTCTGGGTCTGCAGGTGGGGCTGATAGTCCACCATCTTGGTGTTCCAAGGACTGTGGAGGCTAAGGATCTGAAAGGAGGAGGTCAGTATTGGAGTCTGACAGGATTTTCTTCTTAGACTTTTCCTGGAGGGCTTAAGTACCAACAGGTAGGGGACCTGTGGATAGGAGAAAAGGGCAGGCCCAGAGGGATGGGTAGTGTCTGTCCTATGATTCTCAAAACAGTTGTCAGTCCAAATCTGAACACAGAGACACACCAAGACACAAAAGACACACAACAGAAACCATCCTTCAGGCGACCACCACAGAATAAAAACTGAATCAGATGGCAGGAGATGATTACTTCCCCTGCCCAGATGGAGACAGACCCTCTCAGGGTCTTTCTCCCAGCAGGAGACCAGAGCATCCTCCGCTCCCATTGCCGCTGTGTTCTGGCACATGTGCCCACTGCTCTGGACCTCCCTCAGCATGCAGGCAAGAGGAGAGACCCTGAACAAACAAAGAATACACTTTTTATACCTTGTAAGGGGCAGATTTAGGCAACAGGGCTAGCTGGCTTATTCTATTTGCAGTAATAAGTAGCCCTTTCAGGCTGACATACTCTGGTCAGACTTGAAGTGTATCTACTTCATGGATAGGAGCAGCTTCATCCAAAATGGAATCAAGTAAGCAGGGGCAACTGTAATGACCTTGGACTCTATTATTTAGCTCATGTGCATGGGTCCATATACCAAGAGAGGGGACTGTTGACTACTGATGGAAAAACCATCAAAAATAAGGAAGAAATACTTGCTTTATTGGAAGCATTATGGCTTCCTCTCAAAGTAGCCATAGTTCATTACCCCAGGTATCAGAAAGGAACATCAGAAATAGCCCAAGGGAGCAGGCTGGCCAATAAAGCCACAAGCATCTACTGCCAAAATCCTAGTAGCTTTGCCACTCCCTACACTCCCAGTCATCCCTGAATATATTGCTGAAGACAAATGAGATCAGGTGAAATGCCAAAGAGTTTACAGAAGAGACAGATGGTTGCTAACCCCTGAAGGCTGAACCATCCTACCTAAAGAGTTTGCTAAGCAACTCATCCATCAGATTCATCAGGCTTCACACCTGGAACATTGAAAACTGAAGGAATTGCTGTGAGGGGAAATGTACAAAATATTTGACTTAGGACATTTGGTTGATAGGGTCATCTCACACTTGCCAGACTGTGAACCCCTCAGTCCCCAATCCTGGAATCAACTCCTGGAATCAGAATCAAAGGTCAATAGCCAGGGGATAATTGGGAAATAGATCATACAGAAATAAAACCAGGAACCAATGGATATAAGTATTTGCTAGTTTTTATATATCCTTTTTTAGGATTGGTAGAAGCCTATCCTACAAAGAAAAGACTGCCAACACAGTGACAAAGAAGCTTCTACAAGACATTATACCCAGGTATGGATTGCCTATCCTGCTTGGGTCTGACAATGGACTAGCATTCATTTATCAGGTAACTCAATCTCTAGCACAGGCTCCAGGTACCAACTGGAAATTACATTGTATATATAGACCCCAGAGTTTAAGGCATTTAGAGAGGATGATTCAGACCCTGAAGGAGGCCTTGACCAAATTAACTCTTGAAACTGGCAGTGACTGGGTATCTCTTCTACCTTATGTCTTATAAAGTGTCCCCTACTGTCTTAGTCAGGGGTTTCTATTCCTGCACAAACATCATGACCAAGAAGCAAGTTGGGGAGGAAAGGGTTTATTCAGCTTACACTTCCATACAGCTGTTCATCACTGAAGGAATTCAGGACTGGAACTCAAGCAGGTCAGAAAGTAGGAGCTGATGCAGAAGCCATGGAGGGATGTTCTTTGCTGGCTTGCTTCCCCTGGCTTGCTCAGCCTGCTCTCTTATAGAACCCAAGACTACCAGCCCAGAGATGGTCCCACCCACAAGGGGCCTTTCCCCCTTGATCACTAATTGAGAAAATGCCTCACAGCTAGATCTTATGGAGGCATTTCCTCAACTGAAGCTCCTTTCTCTGTGATAACCCAGATGTGTCAAGTTGACACAAAAACTAGCCAGTACACCTACACTTTAGGTCTCACCCCTTTGAGATTCTATATGGGAGTCCCCCTTCTGTGCTGCCTAACCTCCAGTTGACTAACATAAGTTTTTAAAATCCTTGGAAGCCCTCCATAGGGTCCAGAAGCAACTCTGGCCTGCCATCTGCCAGATTTAGAAATCTGCTCCTTCTCCTGAGCCCCATTGCTTTGAACCATGTGACAAAGTCTGCCCACCATCACTCCCTCCTCAGGATCCACCATCCTTTCACCCCAGCAAGGTCTCACTTCATGTAACCAACTGCTCCCTAAAATGGTTCTACCTCCTGCATTACCCACTTCATCATCAATGTCAGGACCCTGTAATTATTATAAGTCACTTTCCAGGCTCTTAACTCCTTCCACCCGGACTTAACACAGGGCTGTTGGTTATGCTTAAATGCTCAGCCTCTCTACTATGAAGGAATAACTATCCCTGGAGACTATTCACAGACTTAAGGTATTACTCAATATAGATGCCAACAACCAGAAAGAAGTAAGCTGATTCTATAGTCAATAACATAACAGGGATTCTGTATTGGAAATACAGTACCCTCAGCCTATTCTCACCTCTGCAACTGCACTATAACTGCTACCATTGTAGGATACATGTTTCCCCCAGAGAATATATGGTGGGCTTGTACTTTAGGGCTCACTCCATGCATTTATGGCCTGGTTGTAAATGCAACTGAGGATTTTTGTGTTCTAGTACAGCTTGTACAAAGAATGACTTATTACTCTGGGGAGGATGTCATCAACCAGCTAGCACCTCCAAACAATCGAGTAAAAAGAGTGACCATTTCTACTGTGTTAGTATGTTCTCTCCTTGGCATAGGGATGGCCAGAGCTGCTAGTGTAGAGGCCTCAGCCCTAATACTCCAAGATAAAAATTACAAGGTCCTATAGATGGCAATAGATGCAGATATACAGGAGATGGAAAAATCCATCATAGCCCCACAGAATTCACTATCTTCCCTGGCAGAAATAGTCTTTCAGAACAGAAGAGGCCTAGACTGTTCAGTAGGGGGACTCTGTGAAGCCTTAGGTGAGGAATGTTGGTTTCTATGTTATCCACTTAGAGGTGGTCAAAGAATCCATGACCTTAGTCAGAAAAAGATTACAGTACAGAAGAATAGAAAGAGAACAGTCTCAGGGTGGGTATGTGTCCCTCTTCAACTGGTCTTCTTGGCGGACCACCCTTGTCTCTGCCCTAACCAGTCCTCTTATGCATAATCAATGCTTTAAATAAGTTTGTTAAAGAATGGATGTCCACTGCCCAATTGATGACTGTCAAACAATACCAGACTACACTGTCATGGTCAAATTACTTCAACTCAAATTGAGTGTTGTAAGCATAATTTTAATGTATATCAAAAATTCTCACTACTTTCAAAAACTGATTTATTTACATAAAACAATTTTTTGTCAGAATTGAAGCTTGTACAATAATGACATTTTTATGTCATTATGTCACTGATATTGATGGAACAAATTCACAGTTTGGGGTTCACATTGTAACAGTTTATGTTCTTGGCAAGAACATTTCCAGAAGCAAATGTATCAGTGTGTCTGGATGGATGAGATGTCTGAAAGCCAGTACCTACGATTCTACAGCTGTTCTTCATCTCAGTGTCAGTAGAGAGATGGAACAGAGTCCTGGGCTGCTTCCCAGCTCTTGGGAATTTTTGCTGGATTTCACTTATTGCTGTGGTCATTTGTTTTCACAATTTAATTTCATTGCTTTATTGAATTTCCTACAACACCATAAGCAACCATATTTATTATCATCACTATAAAAATACACAATACCACAGGAAGTAAAAATCTTTTGTCCCCATTTTATAAGATAACCTAACTAACTTACTCTTTATCCCTTTTATCTCTACCTTTAGTGCTTTGTCACTTGCTTATTTGTTTCAATTTCTTGCCCATAATTCCTGTTATATCACTTTGCAACCCTCTCTTACAACAACTCACAATTTGGTGCCAAATGTAAATATTCATTATGTAACTTCTTTCAAATTATTAACAAAGATTCTAAAATTTAACAGAAATGAGTCTAAATAAAATATGAGATGAAGTGGTGCTCTAAAGTCAACACTGCTTCCTAAGAAGAGAACTATCAAATGCTTAGGGCAGCTATGATTCTTGTTATTCTTGTTATGAAATACAGGGGCAAAGGGTTACCCTAATGACAGTACTATATGACTCTTTTTGGTCATAACTGATTGCTTCTGGGTAGATGCATGACCCAAGTGAGGCCTATGAGATTCCTGTAAAACCATCACACTCAGGATAAAGAGGCTCACACTGGAGCCACTTGTGACTGAGTCTAATAACATCAGAGCCCAGAGAGACTTGCCTCTTCCTCTGTTCTGCAACCTGCCCTTCAAGTAATGCATGATGGACTGTGTGACTGCTACTGTCTCTTTGCTGAAGGATGAAGGTTAAACCTGACCTGGTGGGGCAGAAACCGTCTACTGTGGAGCTGTAACCCAGACTGTCTTTTCCCCCATTTCTGGCGACTAATGTGTGATACAGGCTATGTCTGGAGGTTCTGAGGACTAGTGTGTGATACAGGCTATGTCTGGAGGTTCTGAGGACTAGTGTGTGATACAGGCTATGTCTGGAGGTTCTGAGGACTAATGTGTGATACAGGCTATGTCTGGAGGTTCTGAGGACTAATGTGTGATGTAGGCTATGTCTGGAGGCTCTGAGGACTAATGTGTGATGTAGGCTATGTATGTCTGGAGGCCACTGAGCATTGCCATATTCAATTTTTTCAATAACTCTGTAAGTTGAGGGCACAGAGTCTATGAATTATACACACAATGAAAAAGAAACCAGTTTACCAAAATTAATTCAATACTTGCATATTCCTCTGCCAGTAAGCTATAGGAAGTGATAAATCCATATGTTTTCCTTCCACAACTGTTTAATAAATGGCTTGTAAGCATCAAATGGATTCAAGAGGATAGAAACATGTGCACCTGTGTGATTGAAAATACTTCATGGGAATTCTACATTTTTCTCTCCATGGTGTTAACATTTTCTTTAGGCACGGCCCAACAATTACCTAGCAACAGCCAGGTAAGAGCCAAGCTCACATATAAAAAGGAATGTTTCCCCCCCCCTTCCCCTCCCTCTTTCCCTCTCTCCCCATTTACTCTTTCCCTATCTCTTTCTTCCTATCTCTTCCCAAATGTCACCTGCCTGCCTCTTCCCCTCTCCCTCTCTTCTCTTTCTTTTTGTCCTTCTCTGTCCCCCTTTCTCTGCCTTTATCCCCTTCCCCAAGTCCCTTTCCCTTCCCTCCTATAACCTTCTTTATGCTAGGTTTGACAATGGCTTAATTGTTGGGAAGGCCGACCTTGGGAGGGCCCACTAAAGCACTCATTCTCACCACATAGTATTGGGGTTTATAAAACACAACACATAGTATACATTGTAAGAGGTTATCATGTATATGTTGAAGGAAAAAATCATTAGTACTTATCTAGGCTTTTGATTTCTTTATAAATTGTCTGGAATCTAAAAGTTAACAAAAAATATATTTTCTTTAACACACACTTCTTAAGCCTAGCCACAAAGCAAATTCCATAGGAACACAAAGAAATTCAACAATCAAGTTTGTATGAATGGAAGGAAATTGGACATAGACATATAACTACAGCATTCATGGAAGAACAAGGCATTTTTGCAAATTTCTATAGCTCATCTCAAGCTGGAAAGGAAAGAGATAACAAATTAAGTACTACTGTGTGGAGTGATAGCCCATATGCTGACTATACTGTGAAGAGCTGATACACGTTACTTAAAAATATATATGCAGTTAGTTCTAAAGTTAATGTAGCTCTTAAAACCAATTTAAGATAAAATTAAAGCTCTAAGTTGTCTCCTTAGCCTTCTGGGAAATGTGCACAAGGAATTAAAGGGTGCTCAGCCTACTTTAGTGTTTGGTCAGTGACATTAGTTAGAACCAAATTGCTTGTGATGAATGCTAGTGGATGTTAATGGCAGTCACTTTATCATCTAACTTTAGCTATAAGCTCTAATTCTTGAAACATTCAGGCTAGTAAACTAGAAGCTTTTCTGAGTATTATAAAGTGATAGTGGAAGAAAATTAATGAATATTCTTGAAGCATTTATTCCACTGGCAATAGCCTAGTAATTACAGTGCTGACAAGCAAGAAGCAGAGTATATGTGTGTCTCCTCAACTTAGTGAACACGGTAAGTTGTGGCTGACACAACATCATGCATCAGATTTAAACACAGTCTATGATGAGAAGCTGAGTGTAAATCTGTCTGGACCACTTTCATTAAAGTAAGCTTAGTGAACTCAGAATTTGCCTATTTGATGTGAAAAGCACAATGATAGAGTTAAACCCCTATTCCAATAAACAAACCTTAGCTCAGGCAATATTATTCACATGGCAAACACAAAATAAGATTGATGGCTTATTAATGGAAGCAGAGTAAGATTTAAATATCTTACTTCAAGGTTACAACTTGACATTCTAAAATGACCCAAGTAGTCAATATTTCACATTGCTCATTCCTTTTTGTTCAATTTTATATTAATGTTTGGTACATGTACTTTTTAGTGAAGAAAAATTAAGAAAGAAAGAAAATAAATAACAAATATTAGAATGAAGAAGCAAAAAATAAGAAAAGAAAAAAAGTAAGAAAAGATAATGAAGGAAAAGTTATGTGAATGGCCAATAAAAAAACCCAAGAAGCAATGAACTCTGGTATACAGTCTTATGATAATAAAAAGTTTAAAAACTCAGATACTTTTAACTAGGGAAAGTAGTATGTTAATGATAACACTGTTTGCTGCTCTTTAAATTAAATGAGTTTAAATACAAGTCAGACATAATCTTTTATATTTCCTGACATATTACATTTGGCATTAAATTTAATGAGGACAAAATGTCTAAGCATTGCCTAGGCTATGGAAGTCAACATGATGAAAAGTATTTTGTTTAGTGAAAGAAGCAAATAAACTACCTCTTGAGGACCCTCAATGATGTCCCATTATATCATGCACAAATAAACCACCACCTGAGAACTGTGAGTTTCTTCACAACACTCAAGGAACCAATAATTCGTCCTTTTACTGTACATTCTAGAATTAAGTTATTTCTGAGTATGGATGGGTTTCTAGACAAAAATATTTTATCAAGTTGGTTTATAAGTACTCATGGTGATATAATAATTGTCCCCTACCTTCTAGAATTATGGAAGTATATTTGGGACCATGCTCATTGCCATGGTGACCAAGGCTTGTAGCCTGATCTTAGGTCCAAAGGCCAAGAAGAACCTTATTTATGTATCTGAAAAATTCTTGTGTTATAAAGAACATTTCATCCCTAATTCCATAACCACTCTCCAGAAAGAGACCACAGAATGGAACAAAAACCCTCTGCCACTTAGTCTGGCAAAGTTTTTAATCAGCAACAGCATGGTGGACTAGAAAATAAAACCACATCTGTTTGATTTACCTGTCTTAACTCATGACATAAGAAAACCCGATGGATATAGGTAGATGTTACTCAATAGATTAGTGTTAATCACTTTATTAAATAATGGTAAAGAACTGAAATAGAAGGATTCTTCAAGTAATGAAGAGAAAGAAACAAGCTCCATGTTAAAGATGGGCCTGGGGAGGGGGGTGACACTGTTTTAATTGAGCTCATTGAGGAACAATAGGTCGCTCATATTTCAAATTCAGAAATTAGATGGCATCAACCTCTTTAGGGAAGGTAAAAATTTGCAGGACCAATTTATATACATTTCTCCTTCTAGCTTTGGGTGAGCTCCAAATGAGAACAAAGGGAACCAGGACACCAATAAGGGCGTGAGCACAAGCCAGTAAAGATGCTCAGGTTGCTTAGAGCACAACTCACAGGGCCTCGACTCACATAGACTCTACTGTAATGTTTGTAGACTTGGGGAACCCTGCCATATGTACAGATTGTACAACCTACTTTGATGGATGAGCAAATGGTAATGTTTTTTTTTTCAACTTTTATTAGATATTTTCTTCATTTACATTTCAAGTGTNTATTGGGGCATATAAAGTCTGCATAACCAAGGGGCCTCTCTTCCCACTGATGGCCAACTAGGCCATCCTCTTCTATATATGCAGCTAGAGACACGAGTCCAGGGGGTACTAGTTAGTTCATGGTTATTCTTCCACCTATAGGGTTGAAGACCCCTTCAGCTCCTTGGGTACTTTCTCTAGCTCCTTCTTCCTTGGGAACTCTGTGTTCCATCTATTAGCTGACCGTGAGCTTCCACCTCCATGTTTGCCAGGCATTGGTATATTTTCCCCCGAGACAGCTATATCCGGGCCCTTTCAGCACCATCTTGCTGGGATATGCTATAGTGTCTATGTTTGGTGACTGATTGTGGGATGGATCCCTGGCAGCCGCAGTCGTTGGGTCCATCCTTTGGATTCAGCTTCACAAATGCTCTCTTTAACTCTTTCAATGTGTGCTTTGTTCTTAATTCTAGGAAGGGGTGACGTGTCCTCATTTTGATCTTCTTTCTTCTTGAGTATCATGTGTTTAGTAAATTGTATCTTGGGTAGTCTAGGTTTCTGGGTTAATATCCACATATCAGTGAGTACATGTTATGTGAGTTCTTTTGTGAATGGGTTACTTCACTCAGGATGATGGCCTCCAGATCCATCCATTTGCCTAGGAATTTCATATATTTATTGTTTTTAATAGCTGAGTAGTATTCCATTATGTAAATATACCAAATTTTTTGTATCCATTCCTCTGTTGAGGGACATCTGGGTTCTCTCCAGTTTCTGGCTATTATGAATAAGGCTGCTATGAACATAGTGGAACATGTGTCCTTGTTACCAGATGGAATATCTTCTGGATATATGCCCAGTAGAGGTATTGCAGGATCTTCCGGTAGTACTATGTCCAATTTTCTGAGGAACCGCCAGACTGATTTCCAGAGTGGTTGAACCAGCTTGCATTACCACCAACAATGGAGGAGTGTTCCCCTTTCTCCACATCCACGCCAGCATCTGTTGTCACCTGACTTTTTGATCTTAGCCATTCTTACTGGTGTGNGGAATATCTTCTGGATATATGCCCAGTAGAGGTATTGCAGGATCTTCCGGTAGTACTATGTCCAATTTTCTGAGGAACCGCCAGACTGATTTCCAGAGTGGTTGAACCAGCTTGCATTCCCACCAACAATGGAGGAGTGTTCCCCTTTCTCCACATCCACGCCAGCAACTGTTGTCACCTGACTTTTTGATCTTAGCCAGCAAATGGTAATGTTTTAAAAAAAATAACTAACAAGTCATGAGACTTTACTACATTTTCATCATTTTATGTGAGGGCACATGCACCCAGGGGATTTGGCCTGGAACAAAAGTGAGATTAAGACATGGCTAAAATTCTGAAAATCTCATCCTGACACATGCAGGAGTGAGGGTCACTCTCTCCCTGCTTTTAGCATACATGTTCTTGTGCACAGTCTCTACCTTCCCCACCTTTGGTCAAATTACAGATTCAATTCCTACCACATAAAAACCTGCTAGGCAGGTTCTTGGAACTCCTCTTCATGTAAATGAAGCATTTCCAGCCCCCTCCAGCCATAGCCAATAATGTACCCACACCTGGAAATCCCTCCCCACTCTCCAAGATCCATATGACCCTTTTTTACCCCAAATAAAGTTGAGCTGTCTAACTGAAGCTTATCCCGTAAGTTAATCCATTGGTGCTCATAGTTGTCTGGACCCTGCTCCCACCTCTGCTCCCCTCACCCTTGCGGGCCAATGGCCAATAACCTCTGAGGAAGAGGAGACTCAAAATAGTCAATAAAATCCTTATTCGTATCTAATTCTTAGACATAGTAGAGTAGAAACCAATTTTTTTTTTCGTTTAGCTCAACATGAGTAATACATACTTTTGCTATACTTGCTAGGAAGCAGTCTGAGAAGATATGGTTTTGGAATTGATTTTCATTATTTCTGCAATCTGAAGTCACAAAAAGATGAATCTTTATATTGATCTTAAGAGAAAGAATGATAAATAATTTGCAATATAAGTAATGTGTTTATATTCATGTCTGGCACATAATTCTCTTTACATAAGGAAATAAAAATGGTTGAGACATCTTTAAAATGTTTACTCATAAAGTTTATTATTATTATCTTTATTATTTTGGGAGTTTTTAAGTACCAGTAAACAGACAATATTAAAACATAAGTAATGTCAACTAAAAGAATGTTTGATTTTTCTTCTGTGACCCTGGCAAACAACACTCACAAGAAACAACCTTTTATTCCACAGCAACACAAGCATTGGTGGGAGGAGAAACTCTACACTTCCTGATTCATCCTAAATGCAAAGTGACTCTTTCCTGGGGCTTTAAGGCAGACTCGAAGTTCATAGCTGGTTACGAGGGTCCCTGAATGGCCTCTTTCCTTGCAGATGACTACCAGTCACCTTTACTCTGAAGAGAAAGGCAAGAGTGATTGTTAGCGAAGACAAAGAGCATATTCAGGAAAGAGAGCATTATAGAAGATGACCAATAGATACTACTCAGAATCAATACATAGTAAATGAACTAACCAAGGAATTTAAACAGTGAAAGGCATTTTCTGGAAATTTTTTTTTGAAGTTTGTTAAAAGGAAAAAAAAAATATTGGCTGACCAGAAAAACTGTAAAACTGATTAAAGTTATTTGCCTGAGGGAATCTTTCACCTTCAAATCGAATTGGATGTCAAGTGCGGCTCCTGGGGCGTGCAATTAAAATGATAAGATCAGGGAGCCATTAAGTAAGTAAGTAAGTAAGGGCTCTGACTCTGCTCCTCTGAGAACATAGTGGGGCCTAGGCTTAGCTTGGATACATATTGGAATCATTATGAGGTCTGTCATTTTTGAAATAAATGTGGAAATGTATAATAAGCTGTTATGATTGCTGGCCTGTGAGCCAACAGGAAGAATTAGCAACTCAACGATAAACTCAAACGTCATTCTATTGGCACCTACCGTATACCTGCTATGGTTCTAAGAGAGAAAATGGATGCATTGTCTTCATGCTGAGAAAGGTGATGAATTAGGCATTAACTTGGCTTGTTGTTAGTTAAGCCTGACTCTCTGGACTGTGCAAATCTGTCAAAATCTGTCCCAAATGCAGCCATCATTTCTGAATGCAGATAACTGCTCTTAGTCCTGAGTTGCTTTCTAAAGATGGATTATAGAGTCCCTTTGCAGAAATCAGCATTGTACAGAAAAAGTTAGGCAGAAGAGAGAAAAAAAAACTCTTAGGAGGCTAGGATTTTAATATACAAAATCCATATACAAGAAGAAAAAATAGGAGTTGAGTTGAGGTAAAAATATTTGCCTACCTGAGAGGGACAACATCCCTGAAAGTGAAGGATGTATTCCAGAGTATTTCTATCCCATTTGGTGTGGCCAGAGGTCCCAATCTTCTGGTGCATCTGAGGGAATGTTGAGGTCATGTTCCTCTGTTGTTCTTCATGTCTGTACACTCTGGTACAAGTGGAACCCATCAGCTCAGCCAAAGCCATGAATTCTAGAAAATGTATTCTTCCATGTGGCAACTGAACTTGCACTTGTCCTTGTCTAAGATAAAATCCCTTCCCTTGAAGCTCTCAGGAGCTCTGTTTGAAGATTCGTCTTTGTACAGATTAAATTAAAGGATAAGCTATGCCCCTGTAAAAGTGCAACTAAACTCCACACATCAGACTGTTTTATATAGGATTAGCCAAACTAATTATAATTTTTAATTGATGGTTTTAGTTCTGGGACATAGAGACCTACATGACCAAGTATAATTCTTGTCTTAAGTCACAGTACTCTGTCCATCTGCAAATAGCTACTAATGCTAATCAATAAACTAAACCTGGCCTCCTAAGAAAGCAGGAGATACACTGCCTGACCCTGGGGCACTGTGTACCACCCTCTGGACCACAACCCCCTGGAGTGTCTGGATTGAGGAGACTGCAGAGAAAAGTCTTTTAATCAAAAGTGCACCACATGCAGAAGAATTCTGTGGGAAAAAAAAAATCCCCACTAAAGCCAGAACCTAATTCTAATTTGGACATACTACATAATAGCTATGCCTCTCTCTGACCAACTCTGTCTACAGAACATAAGAGGAATCTCATAAATGTACTGAGGAACTGGCTGATTACTCTTGATTGGGCAATCTGGAAATAAATTATTTGTTCTTGTATGAAGGATAGCTTCGCTACAATCAGTGTGAGACCCACTTACAAATTTGAGCTGGCTAAGGAACATGATTATAATATAGCTATGTCCAGATGTATGTAAAATTATTATTAATTTGAAGTGATTTTTAAAGGCACAGATTCAGTTCTCCCTCAAAAGCATCTCAGTCCATTCCCTTCTATCTTTCCTTCTCTTCCTTCTAAAAATCTCACCCTCTCCCAATCCCTCCCTCTCTTCTTCCCTTTCTTTGCCATTACCTCGCTCTTTCTTCCTCACCCCTTTTCTTTGTCTCATGTCCTCCATCCCTCTCTCCCTTCCTTCCTTTTTGCCATGTGGAATTTCAACACTATGTTTTAGGGAAAACCTCTATTAAGAGAAAAAAGGAAGGAAGGACTAGATCATATAGTACTTTGTTCTCTGATATTCTAGCAATTAACATGGTGCTAATTAATTAATTAAAATCGATATAACTAGATGATGATGCTCAGTAGCTCTAGCAACATTTCACCTGCTCACTAATCATGTGTGCTAGAGGTTGTGGAGTATGAATTGAGACACACAGATTAGAGACAGCGGTGTTGTCCAACACTTTTCTGGGGGGAAGTCTGATTCCCTATAGACTGATTTGTTTAGCTATAATAATAAGTGGGAGATACCTGAATCAATAGGTCGTCAGTATAGCTGAAGGGACAGTTGGATGCCAAAGCAGAGAGGAGCTGGCATAAACTGCTTGAAAGAGCAAATCTCAAGTTCATATGTTAATGAAAACTGAAGGCAATTAGAAATCAAAACCAAATACATGAGTATTTAAACAAATAAAACCCATGTCTCTGATACAGAGTAAGAGGGAGATGGTGGTTTTGAGCAGGATGACTATGAGCAAAAATATTCAGCATTTCAAGTGGGTCGCTATGAATTATGGAAGAAACTAGCATGAAATATGTAAGCCAGCATGGGGGAAATGCCTCCTATGCCTGGAGGCCTTGGACAGTGAAGCTGGAACAGAGAAGCTGCACGTACACTTTGCTTTCATGGCTGCAGCATATAACCCCGGAATTGCTTCTCCGTAGGAATGAAGTCATGTGCAGCAATTATTATCTCTGAGGTCAACACATGCTCTCAAAGAGATGCATGTATGTGTTATGTCTAGGTTAAAAGCATCTGTGTGAAAGATGGTAAAAGATTTCTGGCATTAACCCAAAGTCTTGGGAAGACAGTAATTAAATAGCCCACCCTTTCAGTAGGACCTGAAGAACACAGGCCACCATCATTAATTATGGTGGTGATAGCAAGCTTTGACTGCAGATGAGATTAATCAGAGAAGAGAAAGGAATTGATGAAGCAATGTCATAGTGGATACCTGGGCTGTCCTAGTGGACTCAGGTCAAGGTAAGTGGACGCTGGGGCTTGAGATTTATTTGTCTTTGGGTATTTTGTGTTATTAACTAGTACAAGTGGAAATTATACTCAAGGAATAAAAATCAACCAAATTATAAGCAATTTTCATACACATTTAGAGTGAATACAGTGAGGGATAATGCCCCGAAGTTAACTAGGCCTAGAATAGTTCCTGAGGCAGCTTCAGCATCTGCAGATTTTGGTTCTGTGACCTTGGGACAATTTTAGCTTCTAACTTACTGAGTTGCTTTTATACTGACAAACTCAATTCACTGAGATTGCTAACAGAATGTATAATATACTCATTTTTAAAATAATTACTATTGTACCCACATGTATTTATGTAATAACAGATATTTTCTGCTGTTGAAGGGGAGGTTTCATTCTGCTTTCTCTCTCTCTCTCTCTCTCTCTCTCTCTCTATATATATATATATATATATATATATATATATATATATATATATCTCCCTCTGTGTGTGTGAAAGAGACAGAGAGAGACAGAGAGAGAGAGAGAAAGAGAGAGATTTATGCCAGTGTATAATATGAGCTTGACTGACAATAAGTGCTTCATGAATTCCTTTTTAACCCCACTCTTTAGTAGATGTTTGGGCTTAGCTACAGATCCACAATTCTATTCCATTGATAGATTTGTCTGCTTTTATGTCAATACAGTGATGCATAGTTTGAAATCAGGCATGGTGGTGTCTCCAGCAGTTTTATTGTTCAAGGTTGTTTTGGCCTATGCTGGGTTTTTAGTGTTTTTATAATACATTTCAAATCAGTTTTTAATTTCTGTGAAGAAGTTCACTGAGATCCTGATTTATTGAATTTGTACATTGCATTTGGTAGGGAGGTCTTTTTCACAATATTAATCATACCAATCCATTCACATGAAGATCATTCTACCTTTGGATCTCTTATTTAGTGTCATAGGCTTTTTGCATAGGTCTCTTGCTATACTCGTCTTTCCTTGGTCAGATTTATTCTAAAATATTGTATTATTTTTGAAGCTATTATAAAGAACACTGCTTACCTGATTTTTTCTCAGTGTTTTAGTATAGAACAAGGCTTCTGATTTTTGTGTGTTAATTTAATATTGTCTGACTTTGCTGCACACATGAGCCTATTTCCAAGAACCTCTATGCCCTTCTACAGGATTACTTGCTTATCATGTTCCCTGCTGTTCTATTCATGAAAGCCAAGCAATGGAAACAATCTAGATGTCTACCAACTGATGAAAGACTGATAAAAATATGTTGTCATACATGATGAGAAGTTATTCAGCTATTAGGGGAAACTGAGTTATGAGATTCACAGGTGTTGCCAATCACAGCATGTCAAAATTTAACTGATGTGTGTGTGTGTGTGTGTGTGTGTGTGTGTTATTTAAGACTCCAGATTGGAGTAAACAACAGTAATAGAAATAGTCTGTAATGTTTGGGAGAAAGTCTAGGGACTGTGGAAGAGATTTTAGAGAAAGAGACATTCAGGTGATCAAAAGGGAAAGGAGTTAATGGGACAGGAAGGGTTAAACGGGATGAGGATTTGAGAAGACAGTATACAGGAGGTTGCATGGAAAGGGATAAGTAGCACTGAAGACATTTTTTTTTTGGTTTTTTTTCGAGACAGGGTTTCTCTGTGTAGCCCTGGCTGTCCTGGAACTAACTTTGTAGACCAGGCTGGCCTCGAACTCAGAAATCCGCCTGACTCTGCCTCCCAAGTGCAGGAATTAAAGGCATGCGCCACCACTGCCCGGCTTGAAGACATTTTTAAAAGTTATGTGGAAACCTACTATTGTAGATCCTTCCGGAATAAAATGTATATATAGTGGTGGGAAATTTTAAAAAAGAATGACAAGTTCCTGTGCTAGTGCTGGCCACTCTCTGACCCAGCAGCCTGGCTGGCCACACACTAGAAGACAATGGCTGACCTGTTTTCATCTCATGGAGTTGCCTACTCAGTGCTCCAAAATCTCTCCACCCATTCTGCTAGGTTCCCACTGGTGGGTTGCTACCATGCTTCAAAACCCCCATGGAAGCAGGCGGATTTCTGTATATATATATATATATATATATATATATATATATATATATACATATATATATATGCACACATATTAATCACATACATACACATCATATACATAATATACATATTATTATATGCATATACATACATATCATATACATATATTAAAAACGGGGTTAGCCAGAGTTACCGTATGGGGGCTGAGCAATGCTATTCTCACACACTCTGTATCAAATAAAAAGTCCAGTGTCAGGTAACTTCTTTGTGAACTGTTGGTCAATGGGGTTCAATAGACTTTCTCCCAAACATTACAGACTATTTCTATTACTGTTGTTTACTTCTTCTCAGTAGAAATTGATTGGGAGACTCTATTGCTGAAGACCTAGGGCAAGCTAGAACCAATCTGGAAACATCTTCACTACTGATCCTTTCCTTTAGTGTTTGAATTGCTACACATGCTAATAGTGGAGGGAAAAGTCCTTAACAGTCTTGCTCAGCTGTCAACCCTGAAAAGTACAACTGTGACTGGCCAGACAAGATGTACCTGTTGAAAGCATAGCAAAAATGTTATGGTAGTAACCAACAACTTTCTGATTGGATTTAAGGCTTGCTTCACAAGATAGAACTCATACTGGGTACCATTAAGTGAACCCAAACCTGTGGCTATGTAAGCTCTGAGTCTTAGGGAAGAATCTAAGACTGTGATTCTTTTAAATGGGCATATTAATAAATTACCCTCTAAGTTANTCTGGCTTGCTCAGCCTGCTCTCTTATAGAACCCAAGACTGCCAGCCCAGAGATGGTCCCACCCCCAAGGGGCCCTTGATCACTAATTGAGAAAATGCCTCACAGCTAGATCTCATGGAGGCATTTTCCCAACTGAAGCTCCTTTCTCTGTGATAACCCCAGCTGTGTCAAGTTGACACAAACCTAGCCAGTACACACAGACTAATTCATCTTTCAATCATCATCAGAGAAACTTCATTTTTCAACAGATGGCAATTAACACGGAGATACACAATCACTCAATAGGCAGAATATAAGAGACTGTAGATTGTATTTAATTGGAATATCAATATCATGCTCTGTCTTAGTTTGGGTTTTATTGCTGTGAAGAGACACAATGATCAAGGGAAGTCTTATAAAGGAAAACATTTAATTTAATTTAAAATATTAAAGGAAAAGGCTGGCTTATAGTTTCAGAGGTTCAATCTATTATCATTATGGTGGGAAGCATGGCAGCATCCAAGCAGACCTGGTGCTGGAGAAGGAGTTGAGAGTTCTACATCTTGACCTGCAAGAAGCAAAGAGGGACTGTGTTCCATGCAAGGTGAAGCTTAAGTATATGTGACTTCAAAGCTGGCCTCTACAGTGACACACTTACTCCAACAAGGCCACAATTCAGCAAGGTGTCCCTAATAGTGGCACAGCCTAAGCATTCAAACATGAGTCTATTGGGGTGGGGGGTCATATCTATTCAAACCATCACTTGCTCCCTCCCCACCCTGCCTCAAGAATAATTGCAGAAGTGAGGGTGGAAAGATTGTGGGAGCCAGAGAACATATGTGTCTGCAGTAAATGTGTACTTTTCACATGATCATTGCCCACATGAACTCACAGCAGTTGTGACTAGTACACAAGATGTGCACAAGACCAGGCCAGCCAAATTCCCACCATGGATCGGTAGTTGGTACCTGAGGAACTACACCTGAGGTTTCCTCTGGCACCCACATGCACCTTCACAAATACATAAGCATGTAAATGGGCATCTGAACACATATAGGCACGCACAAACACACACACACACACACACACACACACACACACACTTTCTATTTTATTATATTTTAGCAGTTTTAAGTTTCAGAATTAATTTAAATGATTAAAGAATATGAGTAATGTAGATGGAAATCTCTTGGTGTACAGAATGCAAGTACCTCTGAATCATCTAGAAATATATGTATATAGAGCACATTATGTTTTTAGTATCATATTAACAATCAGTTCTTTCTGTTAGCCTTTTTATGACCCTAAATCAGAGTAGATTCATTTGAATTTCCAGGTCTCTCCATCACATTCTGGCTTGTTTCTAAGCACTGTTATATCACTGTAAAAACTATATTGGTATGTACCTTTATAAAATCTCTTCTTCTTGGGTTTTCCTATCTAAATTCCTAATAATGTTTGCATGCTTGATGGCCTTTAGTATAGTTCCCTGCACATAATAGAAGCTCCATGAATATGTGTTGTAGGTGAAATTGGAGATACCCCGATAACTGAAAAGAAGTACAAACCCGACTGTTTTGTTTACTTATTTAATTAATTATGCAAATATGTGTGCATGTTCATGTGTGTTCAAGTGCACATGTGTGTGTAGCACACATGTGCATGTATTCATGCATGTGCAGACCAGAGGTCAACCTTAGGTGTTGTTCCTCAGAGGCTATCTACTTCTTTTTTTTTTTCTTATTCTTTCTTTTTCTCTTTTCTTTTCTTTTCTTTTCTTTTTTTTTTTTTTTTTTTTTTTTTTTTTTTTTTTTTTTTTTTTTTTTTTTTTTTTTTTTTTTTTTTTTTTTTTTTTTTTTTTTTTTTTTTTTTTTTTTTTTTGGAAAAAGGGTCTGTCATTGTTCTGGAACTCACTTAGATGCCTAGTTAGCTGGTCAGTGAACCCCAGTGTCTTAATCAGGGTCCTACTGCTGTGAATAGACACTGTGACTAAGGCAATTCTTATAAGGACAACATTTCATTGGGGCTGGCTTACAGGATCATAGAGTCAGTCCATTATCATTAAGGCAGGAACATGGCAGCAACCAGGCAGGCATAGTGCAGGAGGAACTGAGAATTCTACATATTCATCTGAAGGCTGCTAGCAAAATACTGGCTTCCAGGCAGCTAGGACAAAGCCTATACCCCACAGAGACATCCCTATTCCAACAAGGACACACTTCAACAGGGTCATGCCCTCTAATAGTGCCACTCCCTGGGCCGAGCATATTAAACCATCACACCCAGGGATGTGTGTGTCCACCTACACAGTGCTCAGATTATAAGCTTATGCTATGAATTCAGCATTTTTACCATGAGTTGTCAGTGTTGAACTTAGTATCTCATATTTGTGAGACAAACACTTTAATAACTGAGCTATCTCCCTAGCTCTAGAGATTGTACTTTTTATGTCATTTAGTCACCATATATAATAATATATACTATATAACAAGATAGTGTGTGCATAACTATTTATTACCTTATGTGTTACCAGCATGAATGCCAAGAATAAAGCACAAAGCCAAATGAGGTTGTTTCTCACATAGGAATAGCATATGATCAATGTATACCGAGAACCACAGTGAGCCAACTTAACAAGATACTGATGTGCTTACTGATTATACTTGAGTAATTCATAAGTATGTCAGACATGCCCTGGATTACAATATGATCTGGCTACAATAAGATGCTGATGTGCTTGCTGATTGTACTTGGTTAATCTGTTCGAATTAACCAAGTACTTTCATGGTAACAGTAATTTCCATTTGCTTTATATGAAAGTGCTTTGAGAAAGAAAACTACAAATGTAAAGTAGCATGGCTGCTCTTTTTTAGTGGGTGATGTATTTTTGCATAGTCCTTTCAAGTTAAAAGGATAAAGCCGACTAACAGACACATCAACCACAGTCATTAAAGAGAGACATGTTCTGAACCCATACCCAAGCATTGATCATGGGGAAAACTGTCATGCATAGAGACTAAGTACTAGATCATCTTTGAGAATATAATATGTTCTGAGGTTTAATATAATTTTAGATAGTACCATGACATATCTAAGATATTATCTATATCTCTGGGTTCTCAAATATCAGTTACCTAAGAAGTTAAAAATTATAAATCTTATTTAGGGATGAAGCGAGTGAGACTTAAATATGTTTGCTCTATGCCAGATAACTAATTTCAGTCAGTTAGTATAATTTGTCTGGTATCAAAACTTAATCATTACCCAGTCTTACAGACTGAGACAACATTTAAGGGCCATGTAGATGATGTTTCAGCAACATAAAAGTCCTGCCATTTTTACCACACATACACATGTCTCTCATATTCAGTTTTTTGTCCCCTTTCTCTGGACTTGGTGGAATGATTCAACCAAGCTTTGCTACATTTTAAACTCCAACCAAATTACCTCATTCTTGCAAACTCTAGTCCAGTTTAGCGTTGTCTGCTTCACTACAAACACGCATTCTCTGTCTCTATATACACATCTACTGCAACATTCACTGTAAGTCACTACAGCTATAATTTTACATTTTAGTCTCCTCCATTAGAGCACGGGCAACACATTAAACACTGTGTCGATCAACAATGTACTCGTACTCTTGGCTGAGGTGTATAACCCACACTTAGTAAGTATGAGTTGAAGTGAAATACAACATGCAATTAGTCAGATTTCTCTACACTCCACTTCACATTTAAGGTAGATTACATTAAGTAATTAATAAGATGAATAGAAATCAAGACTAAAAATTTGACCAACCAATGTGAATTTTAGGAGGGTATAAATAACAATAACACTGGAACTTCATTTTAATCAAGAGAGGCTCCAAGAATAAATTTGTAGAATTTGACTGATGAATTAACTGCATACTATTGCAATATAAGTGTGTGTGTGTGTGTGTGTGTGTGTGTGTGTGTGTGTGTGTGTGTAAAACTACTATAATGTAGTCAAGATCTAGGAGAACAGAAAAACTATTTTTATATGATTACATGAGAAATCTTTTATACTTACTTATTACTAATGTTTGAGAATTTCATTTCTGAGATTAGGTAATTTTTAATAGCATAGAGTAATAATGGAATAATATTAAGATAGCTCAATCTGAATCTTGTTTTTATATAACTAAGAAGCAACATTTTCTGTAACTGAAGCTCGCTGAAATCATTTCTATTTTTAAACTTCATTTACTTGCAGTCAAAGCAATTTAGCTTCATGTCCGTAGGATTTACAGCATGCTTACTAACAGCTCCTTAGAGGAGCTGGATGTGTTGGTTAGCTGTTTGTCAACGTGACACCATCTAGAGTCATCTGATGGCAGAACCTCAATTGGAAAAAGTCCTTCCATTATATTTGCCTGGGGACAAGCCTGCAAGACCCCGTTGTGGTTAACGATTGAAGTGGGAGGGTCCAGTTCATTGTGAGTGCTGCTATGCATTGGTCCTAGGTAGTACTAGAACGCAGACTCGGAAGCCAGGAGCAGCCAGCCAGGAAGCAGTGTTCATCCACAGCCTCTGCTTCAGCTCCTGCCTCGAGTTCCTGCTCTGATTTTCTTTAAGAATGGGTGGTGATAATGGTGATATTGAAGTGGAAGATAAAATACATCCTTTACTCTCTAAGTTCCTTTTGGTCATGGTGCTTTATTATGGAAATAGAAATCTAACCTCGCACCAGATAAGATCACTAGCAACATAATCTATATTTCATGTGTTACAATACTAAAATAAATCCATACAGACATCTCTAGGCCTTTTACTGTATAATAAAAGAAACTAATTTAGATTACCAGAGATAAATATATCTTCTAGTTGAATTATTAACAGGAAAAATATGAAAACTGTTGGATTTAAATGTCAATGACATTCAAAGGTTTCCTTCTTCTGTTTTGAGATCCTAAATATAAATTTTGTTTCATAGTGGAATTTAAAAAAAAAATATCCTCTTAACCTTGAATTTACAAAATTAGTTTCAAGTTCACAACTGTACTACTAGGTCCAAAAATTCATTATTGATAACATCTATGAATTTTTAAATGTTAATTGAGAATGTGCTTTTTTTAAATAAAATATTTCCACCTGTTCTGCTAGCAGACTATTTTTCATGCACAAGAAGCAGAGTTTGGTTCAAGTAGGAGTGTTAAAATAATGGGCCCTGTTTAACAGGAAATTATGTACTCCTGAAGAGAGCACAGATTAGATCAGATAAGATTACAAGTTACATGAGCTGAATTTCTTCACCTAAATATAGCAATCATGTGTCTAAGAGATAAAAAGTCATAGAGTTGAATATTGTACCTTTGTGTAAATATAATGCACAATTACTCATTTTATGTACAATAGTTCATGTACAATAATTAATTTTAAATTGTATAATTTACAATAATTAATTTATAAAAATTGTATAAATAGACATATTTAAATAATTCATGCCAAGAACAAGATTAGTTTGAGTTTATTATTGAGTCTCTTCAATGTAACATCATCTTAAGATGTTACATTATGAATACCCATGTGTGTAAAATCAAATCTTAAGTCATATAGGAAATACCTTTCTCTTTTTATCATTTTATTTCATTCATATTTCATCTTCTTTTAGCACCCCTAGTTCAATATTATTACTCCTCAGGTTATATTTTCTGAGAACTCTAATTGACAGAACATCCTCAGTAGCCCTAGAATTTATACAGTTAGGTGCTTTTTATTTAACACCTTCCTCTCTCGTGACATTTAATACTTTTGTACACCTGAGTCTAACACAATGGCTGTGTCACCCCTGCATTTCTGTTATAAACACATTATATTGCAGATGAGAACTGTTTCATAATGATTTCATTGAACCAGTAATAATTTCATAGTGCTAGACTTATCAGTTGAAAAAAGAGAACTGTGATCATCTGGATGCAATTTGGGTTCTAGCAGGGGACCTCTTACTCCCTCTAGGAAGCATGGCATCTTTGCCTAGCTGGTTCAGATTCAGGTGAGTAATAGACTTCTGAAGGCTCCAGTAAGTAAAGCCTTTAAGTATATTTGCAAAGCAAGGCTTTAAAACACTCAAATAATATGAAATGTGCAATAAATTGATCCAGTTTAAAGGGGGTTCTTCTTTTAGCATGTCACTGTTTTGTGGTGTATAGGTATTTTAAATAGATACTTCAAAATAATGTTTTTATTGCATAAATTTTCATGTTAACCCAGTGTTTATTTGCTTATTTTGTTGTTTTTATTTTTAATAAATAATTTTATTGGCTTATCTTCACACAAATATTTGAATTGTCTTCCTTCCCTCCCTCCAATCCCCTCCAGATCCTCCCCTACTTCCCAACACATTCACTGCTGTGCTCTTTCTTAGGAAACAAAACAACAAAGAAACAAAACCAAAGTGCAGAAACCTGAGAGCTATTGATTCCCCTCAATTGAAAATCTTTCACATTCTGAATAGGTTATAAAGTCGAGTGGTGTCCTATTCCTGTCCTATTTCCAAAACTCTATTTACCATAAGCCGAAATATTTGTCCAAAGTACAGACTTACTGTAGAATAACACCCCTTAGATACTATTTAAGACGGTAGGTGTGGTCAGGGAAATATGTCTAAGGTGATGCCATTTGAACTAAATGTTGAAACATGACAAGGACCCAGGTGGTTGGGGATGTTTTAAAAGATTAACTCAAGGAGTGATAACAGTCATGACTAAGGTCCTGGCAGGGAAGGTGTTAATATGAAGCTGCAGGAAGGAATAGAAGCTTACAGTTGAGTAAGCACAATGCCTTAAGCTGGGGTCAACCTCCTTGATCCGATGAGTTTAGTCAATGCAAGTCTTTCAGCAAATTCAGGCTCAAAACCAAATACTCTCTTTCCTGTGCTCAACACTTTTAAAATTTAAAACGGTCTGCTACATTAACCATGGAGCAAAATTGATCATTTTATTATTTGTAGAAAAGATTCTTCCCTCCTAGGGTCAATTTCTTCTGCCTGTCTACAAACTGACATGAATTGATATGTCAAAATCCATTCAATAAATCGTGTTTCCAACACTGTCTCCTCTAAATTACATCGTGCATAGATTCACAGCTTTTTTAAAAGCCAGGTCTTGATTGTAGTGAACTTTTCCCGTCTGGGTGAGAATGACACACACCAAGGAGCGTTTCTGGAAGACACTCTTGGCTGGGCACATTTATAGTTGGGTGTGTTGGCCTGTGCCATTCATCTCGGGATATACTTTTGGGAAGTTGCACCAAAGCAAAGGTCTGATTTAGAATTTTCATTTTAAAGAAGAAAATCAATTTCTTTATCCCAATATATGACAGCATGTCATTTTGATTAGTGTGCCTCTAGCTACATTCAGGTCGTTTAATTTCAGTAAAAGATGGCAGGAGTACATCGTCAGTGAGAAAAGTTGACAGAACTCGTAATGCTGTCGTGGCCAAAGTATCATTATTTTGAGAGGATTCTGACAGTCGGTGATACCTTCCCGTTTTTGATGCCCTTCCAAGACAGGCTGCTGAGAAACTAGATGGACATGCAGTGAACCGATACAAACACTGGAAGATTCCGTGCCACACCTGTGCAACTTGGAACTCTAAGGACTCACAGTTTTCTGACATAAAAAAAAAATGAATTTAACAATAAAGTTTCTTCGTAAACCTACAATGGATTCACAGCTTGACATCCCATTTTTTCCTATGAGCCACTTTTGCCCTGTCAGTGTCTTGGTGGGAGTATAAATGGCATGGTTTCCTCTGTTTCTCACCTCTCACTCCAGACCAGCTCCAGACCAGAGGTTTGGGAACCATCTTTGCCTGGTCCAATTTATGTGACCTGGCTCTTATCTCACAGCAACACATAGCCAGAGCTTTTAAGATCATCTCTTTGCATTTAATTTTTCTTACTAAAGAAATGACCCCGGCCACCTCTCTCTTCTTTTCCGGCTGGAACCATGGAGGCTATTCCGGAGAAGAAAAAGAAGGTGGCCACTGTGCCAGAAACCCTTAAGAAAAAAGGTTCCTGCTGTGCCAAAAACTGCCAAGAAAAAGGTTCCCACTGTGCCAGAAACCCTTAAGAAAAAGCGAAGGAATTTCACAGAGTTGAAGGTGAAGCGCCTGAGGATGAAGTTTTCCCTGAAGACACTTCCAAAGGCAAGGAGGAAGCTCATCTATGAGAAGGCAAAGCACTATCACAAGGAGTTCAGGCAGATGGACCGCACTGAGATTCGGATGGCCAGGATGGCAAGGAAAGCTGGGAACGTCTATGTGCCTGCAGAACCAAAACTGGCCTTTGTCATCAAAATCCGAGGTATCAGTGGAGTAAGACCAAAGGTTCGCAAGGTACTGCAGCTCCTTCGTCTTCGACAGATCTTCAATGGCACCTTTGTTAAGCTCAACAAGGCTTCGATTAACATGCTGCGGATTGTGGAACCGTACATTGCATGGGGGGTACCCCAACCTGAAGTCAGTAAACGAGCTCATACACAAGCGAGGCTACGGCAAAATCAACAAGAAGCGGATCGCCTTGACAGATAATTCTTTGATTGCTCCATCTCTTGGTAAGTTTGGCATCGTCTGCATGGAGGATCTAATTCATGAGATCTATACAGTTGGGAAACACTTCAAGGAAGCAAATGACTTCCTGTGGCCCTTCAAATTATCTTCACCACGAGGTGGAATGAAGAAAAAGACAACTCACTTTGTAGAAGGTGGAGATGCTGGCAACAAGGAAGACCAGATAAACAGGCTTATTAGACAGATGGACTAAGGTGTCACCCATGGTATTTTTGTAATCTGGTCAGTTAATAAACAGTCACAGCTTGACAAATTGAAAAAAAGAAAGAAAGAAAGAAAGAAAGAAAGAAAGAAAGAAAGAAAGAAAGAAAGAAAGAAAGAAAGAAAGAAAGAAAGAAAGAAAGAAAGAAATGTCCCCATACAGTCTGGATTTCCCTGTTGTCATGGGTGTCATTATCTTCTTTTGAATCTGAACAATGGAGCTTTGCTGAGATCCTGGGAAATCCGAGCTACTCTCTTTCATTATTCATCTTGCAGAATCCATTCGACTTTCTCATACTTTCCATCTGCGCTGCTCAGGAGGTTCTGGGGGGCTACCATTAGCCCAGCAATCCCTGCATAGGATTAATCTGTAAAGAACCTCATCCACTGAGTTTCTGAGAGAAAGCGTTACTGTTACTCGTTGTCCATTTATTACTTATGTTTCTTTGAATCAATTAGTTTTTATTAGATATTTTCTTAATTTACATTTCAAATGTTATCCCGAAAGTCCCCCCTCCCCTTGCCCTGTTCATGTTTTTAACGGGTTTGACGGTTTCTATGTATCTCACTTTCAATTCTCCTGTGTGTGTGTGTGTGTGTGTGTGTGTGTGTGTGTGTGTGTGTGTGTGTGTGTGTTTTAAGATTAAATCACTATTTTCAGGTTTGTTTCACTTAGTTTAAATACTTAGAGCTTTGCCAAAGTGGATTTTTAAATTGTAAAATTCAACTTCTTGGAACTCAGATGTTTTATGTTCTTTTTGCACCTGCTAGAGTCTCTACTTGATTTAAGAATGGCACTTTGTTTAAAATTAACTTAATTTGTAGAAAGCAATGGATTCAGTTACTATCATTTCAATTTATGGAAAAAAATTTTTGAGGGTTACCAAGTGCTTTTTATTAAAAATTGTTCTCTAAAGGTCTACATAATTGTGAATCAGCTGAATGTTGGGCACCAAGGGAAAACAGTTTGTAATAGATGATGACCTTGAATTTCAATTCAAGTCACTTGTCCATCAGTCACTTATAGTTCTGTGCAATTTCCAATGCAGTTTTCTCATTTTTAAGCTCATTACATGCCTGTATATATTTTGAAATTAATTTGAAACTGAGTATTTGGCACATGATGGCTTAATAAATTTTAATTAAAAAAAAAAAAAAGAATGGCTTCATTCTGTGTAGATGGGTGTGGACTGTGATGCCACCACTAGTGGACAATTGTGACATCCTAACCAATGACACAGCAAAAATGCTTTATGACGTCACTTTCTCACACAACCACACCCAGACACAGGTAATTTCAGAAACACACACACACACACACACACACACACACACACACACACACACGCACAGCACATGTAATCTTGCTGACATTTTGTGTTTCTCTCTCTATTCCTTAGAGGTATTTGGGCTTTATAAAGTTTTGCATCAAGTTACTACTGGAAGATTTGGTCTTTGTTCTGTTTTGGGAAAAATCTGTTTAAACAGATTTGCTTCTAAGAGACTTAATTCCAAGGCCTGGGTGTGAGGAAATAGCAGGTGCTAAAGAGCCTAGCTACTCCAGTGTGCACTTTCTTTTTTATTTTATTTTTTTATGTTTCATGATTTTTTTTTCTGTTATTGAAAACAGATTCTGTTTTTATGCATTTTTTTCATGTTTTTCATGTTTCTCTTCCTTCTCCTCATCCCAGCTCCTCCCTACCTGCCCTACCATCTGGAGCCACACCTCCTCTGTTTCTCCTTAGAAAATGGGCATCAAAGAAGTTAATATAATAATATCATATATAAAAAGCAAACAAACCAGAATATGACAAAATAATCAAACTAGAAAAAGAGCCAAAGAAAAGACACAAAAACTGCAGGTAGACATGAAGACACATATTTGCACACACAGGAATCCTATAACAATGCAAAACTGGAAACCACAGTGTGTGGTTCTCCAGCTTGGAAGTGAGGATTAAAAAAAAAAAAGGACAGTTAGACAACAACAACATTGTAGCCTGACTCCAGTCAATTCTAAGACTGAAGGCAAATTTAATTTTCCCAATCAGCTTTTATACCATTTTAATTACACGCAAGTATTAAGGGCAAGCAGTACAATAAGGGTCTAACAAGGCAGTAAGCAAAGTCCTGTGATTACTCCCATGACAGTTGTTTAAGAGGGCTTGTCATAATGACCAAAATACTTGAGTCCACTTCTTTGTCCAAGCCCAAAATCTTGCCTGAAGCCTATTTCTTTTGTGACACCCTAAGATTAAAATTCCTGCCTTACCCTACTTGCCTATTATAGCCTAAAGTTAGTTTCTTGCTGAAACTTACTTCCTTATCATGCCCTAATGTCAGATTCCTGTCTGAAGCCCATTTCCTTGTCCTTGACCAAAGTCAGATTCCTGCCAAGTGGCCCCCCAAAAGAGGCTTTCCACTGTGTGTGTGTGTGTGTGTGTGTGTGTGTGTGTGTGAATACACATACATACATACAAAAGACCTGTAAGAAAAACCAAAAACAAACAAACAAACAAGCACACCTGGACTTTGCATTATGAGAAGACTCTCCATAGATGCTATTAAGTTTGTTTCGTGTTGGCCACCCACTGCTGGCTTGGCCTGGGGCCTACCCTTAAGAGGGTTTTGTTTGCTCACTGAGACCCCCTTGGAGAAAACTAATTTTTTCATTTGCAAGTGGCTAAGCACTGATGATAGCCTCTGGGTTAGGGATATGTCCACTGTGCCCACTTACCCCTTGAGCTGTAGGATCCCATCTGGCACAGACCCATGCTGGCCCTGTGCACGCTGCCTCGGTGTCTGGGAGTTCATAGTGTGCCAGCTCAGCTGTGTCTAGAAGACTTGATTCCTTTGTGTCCTCAATCCCCTGTGGCTCTTGTACTTTTTCTACCTCCACTTTTGTAGAGGCTCCTGAGCTCGGAGGGAGAGATTTGATGGAGACCTCCTGCCTAGGGTTGAGTATTCCAGGGTCTCTCTCACTTTCTGCATATTTTGGTGGTTGAGGGTATCCGTATTTGTTCCCATCTGCTTTGGGAGGAAGCTTCTCTGACAGAAGCTGAACAAGGCAAGGATCTTGAAGTATAACAGAATGTCCTTAGGACTCATTTTATTGTTACGTGCCTTTAGCAAAATAGTATTATTTGATTTTTCCCTTGGTCCCAGGCTTATCTAGTCTCAGGTTCTTGGACACCTGAGATGGTTTGGTTATTTATGACTGACATATCTTAGATGGGCCTTAATCCAAATCAGATATTGATTGGTTACCCACATACACTTTGGGCCACTATTAGCCCAGTGTATCTTGCAGGCAGGTCACTCTTGTAGGCAGAAGGCTTGGTAGCTGGTTTAATGTTACCTTTCTCCTTGGTAGCACTTTCTGACCTTGGAAAAAAAAATCACTTGTTTCTGTCAACTCAGGAATATAGTTGTACAGACATCTGAGCTTCTTCTGCCAGAACGGCTGCTGATGACACCCTACAATCACCCAAGATTTCATGTGTTCATCTGATTAAACCTCCATATCATACTTTGCGTCTTTGTTGCAGTAATAAACCACAAAGCAAAAGCAAATGTGTGTGGGGAGGGAAGGGCCTATCGTGGCTTACAGGTCCATTATCAAGGGAAGCCAGGGCAGAAGCTTACCTCAGCAACATGGAGGCAAGAACTGAGGCAGAGACTCAATAGCTGAATGTTGCCTACTAGCTTGACCCCACGGCTACTCAGCTTGCCTTCCTGTATAACCCAGGACCACTTACCCAGTCCACAGTGGGCTAGCGCCTCTCCCATTAGTAGTTAATCAAGAAAATGTCACACAGTCCAGTCTGATGGAAGCAATCCCTCAACTGAGTTTACCTCTCTCTAGGTGACTCCAGTTTAAACCAAGCTGACAAAACCTAAATATCAAACAATCTATTGGTTAACACTTTTCTACTTCCATAGATTAGTTATGAAGCAGCTATGAAGCTGAACAACAGGACAGGGACATATGAAACCAATAAATTGATTGTATAGGATGAGAAAGTGGCGTGCATCATAGAAGGAAGATGTTCAATGTAAGGATAAAATAGCATGAGAAATACGATGTGACCTTGGAGTGCCCAAGAAGGGTCTTAATTTAGTGACTGAGAGCCAGCCTGGAAAGGTTTCAGAGAGGGTCGCAACCACATTCACCTGTCAGCTCCCTTCTGTACTATGGTGACAAAAATGTGTCTTTTCACTTCTGTAGTGGCTTTTAATTTTTTTTCTGAGTGGCTTTTTCATCAGAATTATAAGAAGAATATAAAAACTGGACGGTATAAGAGGCACTATTCCCTTTGCCATTTAGTAGCAAGTAACTTGGTGCTTGATTTCCGCTAAATTCTGCTCAGCAGATGTTCATTGGCATGGTCACACTGCCCCCTGGAGGAGAAGTTTTAAATGGCGTTTAAGAGAGTAAAAGCAAAGGAGACAGAATGATCAGCTTTGTCTGAACTAAAACTGCATCTGGAAGAAAATAAAATAAAATAAATAATAAAGCAAAACAAATATCATCATACTGTATAAAGGTGAGTAAGCTACTCAGACAGTGAATAGGAAAGGGGCATTAGAAAGTCTGACCACACTTTCATATTACAGAAAAATTGCTAAAATTTTAATTTATTGATTTCTCAAATCTTTATAAATCCTAAAGATTTAATTAGATTTTGAAGTATTGCAACTTTGGGTAAAAGATGAAGTTTTTGATTATTTCTTAGAGAGAGAGAGAGAGAGAGGATTTATTAAAATAAGTAAATAAAGAATTTATTAAAAACTTTCTGATCCTTTCCTCTGCTCATATTTATATCACTCTGCTGTCCAGGTTTAGTCCCTGGCCAAGCAGTAGGCCAAGCAATAGAAGAATACTTTGAGAGGTCTGTTGTCTCTGCTTTTCAGAATCCTTCTGCTCCTAGAAAAGAAGGATGTTCCTACAGATATGCTTTGTGCAAGGCTCTGCAGCATCCTTCTGTGCTCCGGGACAACTCAGAAGCAGCTGAAAGAGCACGAATGAGCTCAGGGATCCCATTGCTTCTCGTTTGGTCTTCCATAATCGACGCAACAAATGAGACCCTGCAGATGGAGCACAGTGCGAATCTATGGCTAAGGGAACTGCCCAAGGACGTCAGGAAAACATTGCCCATTGTTAAGTTGTTTCTTAAAGAGGATGTGGTCAAAGTCAGATGATAAATAACCTTTTAGTTCAAATATATGGGAAAGTTCATCATTTCATATATGTTCTGATTCAAATATTCACACTGCTGTACTGGGGCTGCACAATTATAATACCCTAGGCTAAACACAGTCTAAGAAGGTTCTACCTAGATGACATACTAATATAAATCCAAATTTAGCTTGAGGGTTTTTTATTTTTCTTTTTCTCATTTTTTTAATGTGTCTGATGGGATACTCTAAACATGTGGAAGGTTCCAGAACATACTCAAACATAGTTGTTCATAAATGATTAGAAACACCTGGATTGGGCTATGTTATCCTTTCTCTTAGCCAGTGTTTGTGTTTATTAAAATACTTTATGATTAGAGCTGTGTTGTTCTGAAATATACTTCTTGCAAATGTCCCCAAATTGAAAGTGGATTGTGGCATTGTGTCAGTGATTCTTTTATGAATATAGGCTCTCCATCAGCAGATGGAGATGTGTGAAAAAAAGTGTGGAAAAGTCACTCCATTCAATGGGTATTCTTCCCAAAGAGATTCTGAATCTCCAGACTGGACCTGTTCCACAGTACTGGTTTGCAGTCCCCCAAAGCAGCAGTCTGGTCTTGAAGTATGTAGAGATGTCGGTGGCTATTCTTGCATTCCAATGCTCTGTTACACTGGCAATTTACTGAAAAGGACCATGCAACAGCCATTTTGCAAGGTTATTCCATTAGTGGCCTCAACTGTCTTCTGGGAGAATTTTACAGTTACCTCTTCATAAATGATTAAATGTCATCCAGACAATGCAATAGGTTTTTCCAAAGCCATGCAACAACATGATAGGATGAAACACTTGTGTACGGATGAGGGAGAGAAGGTGCAAGTTCTCTAGCCTTTCAACAAGTATTATTTAACTTCTTATACTATCAAACTGCTCCTAAACAGAACATTGATTTTTAATTTGCCAAAACCAGCAGATTTAAAATTTTAATTTTAAACAAATTTCTAGAGACTAACAATAAAATTGGGCCTCAAAAATGACTTATAATAAAATTCAGAGTAGTAAAAGTAAAACAATGTAACCTGCTTTATCTAACATTCATACCACAATACATTCAGAAAAATGAGAAATGAAATGCTAAATGTCTCTAAGGATTTGTAAACCACTATTCCTGGGTAGGTTAAAAAAAATCCCTTTAAAGCCAAGAGTTGTGTCTCACATCTACTCCTGTCAACACAGATGCTGAGGCAGGATTGCCATGAGTTCAAGACAAAACTGGCTATAGGATAAGATAGATTCTCTCTCTCTGTCTCTCTCTCTCTCTCTCTCTCTCTCTCTCTCTCTCTCTCTCTTTAGTCTCTTGTTTTGCCCTTCACTCTTAAACTGGAAATACTTTCCACAACAAACAGCCATCTCTCTAAAAACTTTCACCTCTTCCTCCCTGTTAATTGCCTCCCTGTTAATTGCCTCCCGTTGCTTTATATCTGCAAACATAACCACTTAAGAATCTAGTTTCTCTCATAGTGAGGATGTCGCTATGAGTGAACAGGTAAACTTTGTTTGGTGGTGGCCAAGGCTTTTCAATGTTGTTTCTGTCTCTGTACTTGAGTACAGGATTTATAAGCGTACTCATTTGTAACTGGATGTGTTTGTCTTAATCTTTCTACAACCTGAGTCTGCATATTTTATTTTATTTTATTTTATTTTATTTTATTTTATTTTATTTTATTTGTAATCACATGTATGTGAGAGGAAAAATATTGGCCCCCAGACCAAGTTCTCAGCACAAAGCAGACTTATTTGCTCCAGAGGGATAGAGGGACAGAGGGACAGAGGAACAGAGGGACAGAGGGCATGGAATAAAAGACAAAGACAGGAGTTAGAGGATGAGAGAGAAGGGAAAGGGAACAAGAGAGAGTGGAAAGGGACATTTGTCTTGGAGATACAAAGGACTGCTTCTGGGTAGAGAGGAGACAGATGTGGCACATAGGAAAATGGCAGTTTATGAAGGTGCAAGGGGAACTTCATCCTAGGGTGATGTGTTTAATTTTAATTGGGCATGTTGATCAGCTGAACCAAAGGGAACTTTTGATTCCTCAACTTTGGTAGTCATCCTCAGGAATGAGTCTGGAATAAGAAAGTGTTCAAATAAAAAGTGTTCAAGAAACCTTGTTGGCTAGGTTTAGGGATATAATCAAAAGGTCTTCAGCAAGGCAGAGGGAATGGAAAGAAGCATAAGGCCTGCAACAGGCATTGCTCGCCATGCTGGAGCTGACTAGTAAAGAGGTCAGCTCAGGAACTTTGGAAAATTCCACCAGGCTTCAGAACATCAAGGCCCCTCTCCTCCTGGAAGGAAGAGGTCATAGAGCACGTAGGCACCCCTCTCCTCCGGAAGGTGTTGATTTGCTGCACAGTGGTGAGTGGTGGGGTGTGGAAAGCCTGAATGAAGAGCTGCCAGTGGTGATGGATGGGTGATGTGAAGATGAATGAGCACAGGAGAATGATTAATAAGAGCATGAATTTATAATGATAATCAGGAAAACACTCCCTTGCGTATATCTGAACAAAACAAAGTACAAAGTACAAAGGAAGGGACTGGCTAGTGTGTGATGGAAGGAGAGAGGGGTTCTGAGAAAGGGATGTCTGGGATCTGTGAAAACAAATGACTCAAATTCAAATCATGAGTCCAAGTGGGGAGCCTACAATCTGCTCAAGACAGCTTTCCAGTCAGTCTTCTCTCTGTTATGCTTTCTTTCTCTCTGATTTGCTTTCTCTAGAGATCTACAGACAGCTTTCTCTCCATGTTCTGCTTGACATAGTTCTCCAAGCAGTTCATTCTTGCTATTCTAAAAAGTTCTCTGGATAGCTCATCTCATGCAGATCATAAGTCCAGTCTTTTATTTTACATAAGAGAAAGGTCACCATCATTTGGACAAAATGGCAATGTACAGAATATGAAAAAATTTATACCAACACCATATCTGACAAAATATTAATACCTAAAATATGTAAAGATTTCAATAAACTAGATATAAATAAAGTTAATAATTCAATTAAATTATGGGATATAGGTCTAAACAGAGAACTCTCAATAGAGGAAACACAAATGGTTGAGAAACACTTAAAGAAATGTTTAGCATCTTTAGGAATTAGGGAAATGTAAATCAAAACTTTTCGGTTCCATCTTACACCTGTCAGAATGACTAAGATCAATAACGCAATTGACAGTTTATGTTGGCAAGGAAAGCCAAGGGAAGTACCCCTCCATTGCTGGTACTTAAACTTAAAGAGTCACTTTGGAAATCAACATGGTGATTCTTCAGAAAGTTAAAGATGCATATCCCTTAAGTCCCAGTTATATGTCTCTTGGACATAAATCCAAAAGATGTCCCACTTGTAACAATGACAACTGCTCAACCCTGCTTACTATGGATTTATATACAATTGCCAGAAACTGGAAATAACCTGGATATCTTGGAACAGAATAACTGATTTTAAAATTGTGGTACATCTATACAATGGAGTTTTATTCGTATGTTTAAAAATGGCATCATGAAATTTATAAGCAAATGAATGGAACTAGAAAAAAAATCATCCTGAATGACGTATCTTAGGCTCAGAAAGATAAATTTTGTATTTACTCAAAAGCAGAAATTAGCCATTAAGTAAATGATAACCAAGGAACAATCCATAGACTCAGAAAGGTTAAGTAAAGAGGAAAAGTCTAGAGTGGCACTCATGGATCTTCCTGGGAGGGGAAAATAGAATAGATTTTATGGGTAGACTGGGGGTGAGTGGGGGTAAAAATGGGGGAATCATTTGGGGAAGGGAAGGGGAGATAAGGTAGAAGTAGAGAATTCAAGAAGAGACCGCTGGAATTGGGGCATATTTGAGGGATTATATGGAAACCTAGTATAGTGAAAACTTTCTAAAATATATACAGGTGATCCTAATGAAGCCTCTAAATAATGGGGGAATACCAAGTTTCCAATGGCCATCTCTTCTTAACAAAGAAGACTTCCAGTTGTGGAACTGGGTTGAATTCAATTGAATTGTTGATCAAAGGGGTCCCATGGAAATCTATAAATAACCTGGGCTTTGGCTAAAACAAAGGGTTTCTCTCTGCAAATGGACAATGGGGCCTAATGCAGAGGGCAACATCCACACAACTCACTGAACACAAAGAAGTCAAGATTGAGCCTACATGGAGCCTTTACTCCTATGTCCTTGTGTCTTTAGTGTGAGAAGTTACTCTGCAAGCTACTAAAAGAGAACTGTAAACACAAACCCAGCCAAAAAACCTTTGATCTACAATCTGTCCTGCCTGCAAAATATGCTAGGGCAATAGTAGCACAGAACTTCTCGGAGTAGCCAACCAATGTCTGATTTGATTTAAGATCCACTCCATGAGATGAAACCCCTATCTGATACTGCATGAGTAGCCAAGAAGCACTGACTAGATATCTCAGAGACTTAAGGTCAAACCAAACACTACTATTCTCAAAAAAAATCAATACAATAAATAAAAAATAATGAGTAAAATTACTCCTAATGATGTTCATCTATACTCATAGATTAATATATTTACTATCATTATCAGAGATGGGAACAAATGGCAGACATTATGTGGAAAGAGACTCTAAATGCAATGTCTCCATCAAATTCCTCTACTCAGAGCTCACAGAAGCCTGAGGAAGAGGAGGTGAAAGGCTAAGGGGGTAGAGGAGATGGGGGACACCAGGAGAGCAAAGACCTCTAAATCAGCTGAGCAATGCTCACATGAACTCACAGACTGAAGCATCAAGCACAGGGCCTACCTAGGTCTACATCAGGTCCTTGGTGTATGTACTACAGACTTTAGGCTAGTGTTTTTATGGGACTTCTGACTGTGAGAATTAACCAGTCTCTTTGCCTACTCGTGGGACTCTTCTTTTAGGGTTGCCACATAAACTTCAATATAATGGTTTGGCTTCATCTTATTATATTTTATTTTGTCATGTCTGGGCATTATTTCCTAAACACTTGGTTGTTGTTGTTGTTGCTGTTGTTATACAGGAAGTGGATCATAGGGGAGGGGACATAGGAGAAACTAGGAGAATTAGTGGGATGGGAAAGTGTAATTAGGTTATTTGAGAAAAGAATCTATTTTCAATAAAAAGAAAAAGTAAATGTTTCTACAGTCATCCCCAAAATATATAGGATTAAAGAAATATACAAAGTAGTATAAACAAAACAAGTGATAACTAGTATTTGTGGAACCAATGTTAAACCTCCTATGTCTAATCTTAGATATGAAAAATCTCAGATTTTGTAAAATAATGACTTTTTAAAAAAAGAAACAGCGAGGCAACCTAAATATTCCTTAAAACATTAAAATACAATTGACTTTCAAACTTTTCCAGTAGAAACTGGACAAGAAGAAAATCCAGATATGAATATTACTCACCATCAGCTCATTGCTGCAGCTTTCGTAGTTGTCCCTCATAAGAGGCTCTCTTGTGCTCTGGAGGGGCTGCTCGAGCAGGTCAGACTCACAGCATAAGGCAGTTACATGCCACTTGTGACAGACAGGCTACAGCCCCAGACCTTCCTCTCTCTCATCTTTCATCCGCTAAAGCTGACATGCTCCACTTTCCACTTTAAAGCTTTTTATTATTTGAGAATTTCATGAGAGCATATATTTTTTATCAAATCTCCTCTTCCCTCACCTCCGTCTCTCCTGTTCTTCCATCACTTTCCTACCCCAACTTCACTTGGTACTGCTTTATGTGCTCTATGTGCATGGGCGGAGGACATCTACAGGAATATAAGAGCCTTGCAGGAGCTATATACTCAAACAGAACTTATTATCCCTCTCCATGAAGTCCTCATTAGTAATAGCTTCTCATCTGACTAGGACTTCAGGATATCCTTCCTCATCCATGTTGGGATGTTGGCTGACGTGGCCTTTTGCTTGTCTGTGCATGTAGTAACAGCAACTGTGATTTCATGTGTGAAGTGGACTTGTCATGACTAGCAATTATTGTTTCACACAGTCATTGACACTACTTTTGACGGTGGTACTATTATTAACTGGTCAAAGTCCTATGAGTGGTTACACCATAGGCCCTAGGAGAGATCCTAATGCTATTATTGTGGTAAGTGAGCATGTTATTAAACTGCCTCAAATATTCCTATCTTTATAACCATAACCCTAGATTAGTGTATCAAGACTCTCCAGTTGTTTCCTTTCAATGTAGTAGGCAACTAATACAGAGGCCAAATGTTGAGGTTGATCTTGTCTATTGTAGTGCTAAGTGTGGGTCCCTAAGATCTGGAGTCTGTACATAGATCTGTGATTCTGCCCCCAAGTTATTTCTGATTGTTAAATAAAGATGCCAAAAGTCAATAGCTGGTCAGAAGAGACATAGGTGGGGTTTAGGTTTCCCGGGTTTGGGATTAGAGAGCCAGGAGGAGAAGAAGGTTCAGAAGGAGGAAGAAGAAGTTACCGTGGGTTAGGTGAGCCATAATAATGTGGCCCTGAGGGATGGCCAATTGGAATTAAGAGCAGCTCAGATGAAAGATAGTAAGTCGTAACTTGGGGTTATCAATAGGAAAGTATATTTTAATAGCATAGAGGGTAGGGATCTGCCTAGCTCTTGTGCTGTTTAAAGATTATTGTAAATATAAAGATTGTGTGTGTATTTTATCCAAGAACTAAATGGTCAAGGCAGGGTAAAAACACCAAGTTGAGATTAAAAGTTTTTACAATCTCNATGAAAGATAGTAAGTCGTAACTTGGGGTTATCAATAGGAAAGTATATTTTAATAGCATAGAGGGTAGGGATCTGCCTAGCTCTTGTGCTGTTTAAAGATTATTGTAAATATAAAGATTGTGTGTGTATTTTATCCAAGAACTAAATGGTCAAGGCAGGGTAAAAACACCAAGTTGAGATTAAAAGTTTTTACAATCTCCCCCAACAGATAATAGGCAGAAAACTAGAGACTGAAGTACTCACAGGTAAATGGGACATTTGGTTTTGTTTGTTTGTTTTCAAGACAGGATTTCTCTGTGTAGCCCTGGAACTCACTCTGTAGACCAGGCTGGCCTCGAACTCAGAAATCTGCCTGTTTCTGCCTCCCAAGTGCTGGGATTAAAGGCATGCGCCACCACGCCCAGCTTGGGACATTTGTATCATGTCTCCTCCACGCCAAGCCTCAGGGATCATTGCAGTTTCTAAAAGCAAGTACTTTACAGAAGGGAAAGCAGGTTTTTTTTTTAAATGGAAATACAGGTGCAAAAATATCCATTTGATGATGCAGAAGAAACAAAACACTGTAAGACATAACTTGAACATCACCAAAATGAATTCTGCCTGCATCTAAAATGTGTTTAATGTGATTATCAAGCTCTGGATTAGAAAGTAATACTAGTAATATGTATTCTAACATAGTTATACTTCTCAAAGACCAATCATGCAGGCAGCCCAGTATCTTTTCTAACAAGAGAGAAATGAAACAAATATATGGGGAGATTACTGCATATTTTAAGACAAAATTAATCTTCATTTGTAGCATTTTCTTGTTGATACCATCTGTGAAGTGCTGTTCAGGTTAATTTAAAGTTTGTTTTTTAGAAGCTCACTTTCTTTTTTTTTTTTTTTTTTTTTTTTTTCAGTAGAAACGGTGACTCATCATAGAGTTTAAACCAGTGTTGTCTTCTAATGGTGTGAACAAACACCTTTTGCTTGTGTTTCCTTTCCTATCCTTTCTCATTTCACCCGGATTTATATGGCACAATAAACCATTCAGGTATAAGTGTGCCATACAAATGAGCCATTCAGTTGTTGGCTTGCCTCAGCCTCTTCTGTCTCGTGACCGTTCCATCCTTTCAAGGGGCTCAGCAATGTCAGGAAAGCCTTTGAGACCACAATACATTATTTTTACCCTATGTTATGAACATGGACCTATGCAGTCTAGAGACCTGGGAATGAAGCAGTACCTCTTGCATCTCCATTTGTCTCAGTCCTTGTTTTCAGTCCTGTTTTTCCAGTCCCTGATATTGAATAGTTATATTGCTCACTTTTTGTTTTCCATGACGCTCAAACTGAGCCCATCCATGTCCACATCTCACAGCTTTGCAATTGAGGCTGAAAGGCTATTTCATTGCTTGGTTTAACAGTTCCTGTAAGTTACTATACCTGCATGTGTAGCATTTCGGATTATCAAAACTTCCTGTACTGGGCTATTATTACATGTCCCGTCTGAACGCCCAGTAGATGTTCCCTTCTCGGTTCTAAAAGTCTGATATGAGCATGTCTCCTGTCACCTCCACGTCACTCATCTTTGCTATCTAATGCTTCTCATGGCTTGCAAGTTCCTTAATCCTAGGAAGGAATTTTTACTACAAATGTAATTTATACTCTTTTTAATGTACCTTGCCAGCAGTAACTATGCAAGCAAAATCTTTCTGCCTCATATCTCTTTTTTGCACCATTTCTAGTAGATTAGAGGCTCAAACAGGATAGTACCATTATGATTTTCACCCTCATTGTTAGAAATCGTGAGCTCTACCAGACTGCCCTTGGGGACTCAGTGTCAGAAGCTACACCATCACCTACTTCTACCTGACACATTTCCACTGTTGCTATAAGCTGAATATTTTTCCCTATAAGACATGTGTACCTTTTTAAGGTCTCCTTACCATTACAGTCTGTCTTCTAATCTCTGTCAGTCTCTCTCTTGTTCTTTCTGTCTCTATCTGTCTCCTGATCTCTCTCTGACTCATTCTCACACTCCCACTTGGAGACTTTTCAGGCCCTGCCCCTCCCAACAATCCTCTTGCTTTGGTCTGATCTATTGGCATGATCTCTGCTACAGCATTCCTTGGCTCTAATATGCCAGCACTTTGCTGTTAAATCCAAATACTTACAAATCCTTTCTTATTTCTGTGAGTTCTTTCTGGCTACACACCGAAACTTTCATTGCATCTTTTATCATCTATACCAAAACCATACAATTGCCTCCATGGCCTCATGTAATATTGTCTTATGGGCTACTTTTAAGAATGGTACTATGTTCTCTGATCTGCCAGGCATTTGAAGGGCATCCAATACTCACATGGCAGATTCCATTCATTAAGAAGTAATGATAATCAGTGTCACATGGTGAAATATGACCATCCTAGTATTGTCTTTAAGGAGGCTCCAATACCAGATAGGTAAGCTTCTGTTGTATGTCTTATCACCAATAATAGTAAGTATTCAACTACACTACAGCACGGCACATACCATCTCATACCTTGTAAGGTGCTGTAGCCATGTCCAGATTTCCTCCTTGGATGAACACTCACAGACAGACCATACTCAGTTGTATATTTTATTACTTATCACAGGGACCATGTGATTACTTCTCCATATCTCATGTTTCTACTGTGTGAGTGACATTGTGTCAGGAAGTATGTGAACAGATGTTATACTAGTATCCTAGTATACTAAGGATAACAGACAAACAAAATGATTCCCAGTCAATGAGCTCACGGAGATTACTCACAGAAGCATGGATGACTCCGATGAATATCACTGAAAGGCTCACCTTAGCATGGGTGATGGCAGACAATAGGTACTTCCTTAAAGTTCTGTTCCATTGGACAGGAAGCTTTACTGAAGAATCTCCTCTCCTGTAGGTGCTTTTTAATTCCTTTTCTACCCTCTAGGAGAACACCTGGTAAAACTGAAAAAACTTTCTGAACTTCTTTCTTCAAAGTTGTAAGGCTTTTTCTTTTTCTATCCTGTGCCCTTTAGAATGTAATGTTTTAGTTCAGAGTAAATAGCTATGTAATAATAAATAAGCTTAGAGAGAGAGAGAGAGAGAGAGAGAGAGAGAGAGAGAGAGAGAGAAAAGAAAGAAAGAAAGGAAGGAAGGAAGGAAGGAAGGAAGAAAGAAAGAAAGAAAGAAAGAAAGAAAGAAAGAAAGAAAGAAAGAAAGAAAGAAAGGAGGAAAGGAAGGAAGGCAGGGGTGGAGTGGGGATGTGAAGGCAGGAAGACCACTGATTTCTAATTCTTTTAGGAATCAGGGGTAAAGATCACCCTTCATTGCATGGCCAAGCAGTATGTGAGTTGTTCGTTGCATACATTCACATTCACCAAACAAAGCGTCAAGAGTCTTCCCTGAAGAAGTATCAGGTTGAGGATTAGTACATGATGCTGACAGGTTGAAACGTTCATGTAAGGGCTAGTCAGAGGTTTCTCCAGCACTTGCATGTAAAACAATATCTAGGTTCAGTTTCATGTAAAAGAATATCTAGGTTCAGATATAAAAGAATATCTAGGTTCAGTTGCCAGTACCTACATTGTGGCTCAAATTGTCTGTAAATCTGGATCTCTAGGTTCTAATAATCCAACTCCCTCTTCTGGTCTTTGTGGACATCAAGCACTTACAAAGTATACATAATATGCAATATATATACATTTAAACATATATCATATACATAGATATTCATATTCATATCTATATATGTTGTAGTAATAATTAATCTCAATTGGGAGTTTTTATCCTGCCTTTGATCATTAAGTTCTCAGAAAAAAGACAAAACAACTTTTATATTTATAATAAGCCTTTAAAGCACTAGATGTCTACCCTATGTTATTGTGTCTATTTCACTGCTAATAACACTAAGATCTGACTTGCTATATTCCATCTGGGCTGCTCTTAACTTCTCTTGTCAGTCCTCACAGACATGTTTACATGATTTACCTATCCCATGGTATCTTCTCTCTTCATCATCTATTCCTTCTCCCTTGTGGTCCTCCTCAGACTCCAAGCCCAGGAACCAAAACCTCACCTCTCTTCTGCCTAGCCATAGGCTGTCAGCATCTTTATTCAACCAGTAGTTTTAAACTAAGGAACCAGGTCACACAGCATTATTTCATGCATGTGAGGACTCTCTTGTCCCTAAGGGCAACAAGACCTTGGATGCCAGTATTTAGCATTACAAAAAATACCTACAAATCAAACCTCAAAAACCCCCATTTTTTTGTGTACATAAAAAGGCTCTTTCTCTTATAATAATAAACAATATATAGTAGGAACAATTATGAAATTTAGTATGTAAAAGTTGCATTAACAAACTCCAGTCTATTTGTATTTGGCAACTCAGGAGAAAGTATTTTATTAACTCTCCTATTTTGTTAAGTTTCAAGTAATATATCTAAGTCAATTTCTGTTCTAACTTGCATTATCAACCTAAAAACATCTTAATTCCTAAACAAGTTAAGCTTATAGTAAGATTATGGCTATCTAGTCTTCAATCACATTAGAGACCTAAGAAAGAATAAATATCATGTTAGTATGCAGGAAGTGCTGGAATGACCTTCAGGCTAAACTCCTCCCCAGTTACCTAGCAACAGTAAAGACCATAAAAGGAGGTGTTCAACCCCACCTCCCCTTCTTACTGGTTACTCTCTTGTCTCCCTCTTACCCCTCACTCTCACTGTCTCTCTCCCCTCTCTTTGTCTTCTCTCCTCTCTCCTTTCTTTGTCCTCTCCTCTGTCTCTCTTACTCTCTCTATTCTTCTCTCTCTCTCTCTCTCTCTCTCTCTCTCTCTCTCTCTCTCTCTCTCTCTCTCTCCCCCTTCTCTCTTTCCCCTGCATTTCTATAATAAAGCTCTTAAACCATAGAACGTCTCTGCTCCATCAAGATCCGCTGCACACTCTGGTCAGTGTTAGGAACCTCTTCCCTCATCCCTCTTTCCTATAAACCCAGGGATATAAGGTGTGGCCCTGGGGCCCCCAGGTTAGGGACTGCCCCTTGTCCACCCCCTGTTGAGTGGGTCAGAGGCTTAGAGGCCCACCTGAGGCTGAGTGGAAAGTGTCTGGCATTCCTCCTGTGACCACCTGCCCAGAGCATAGGAGAAACTCTGGCTGGACATGGGATATTCTCCCCCCCTTCCCCAGGGGCCCCCCTTTTTTCAGTTCCCACAGTGAACCTTGTGGATGGTGTAGCAAACAGGATCTATTGGCTATGTACAGCTGAAATTCTGGCTAGAGACATTTTTTTATGTCTCAGACAGTTTCAGGGATGTTCCCATGTAGAGGGGACAGCAAATCATGTTATCTGTCCTTTTTCGTCTTCTTGAATTTTTTTTCTTTCTGTCTTCAGCTAAGATCTCCAGGGGGTCTTTAGTTATAGGGGACAGTAGTTTGTACTTTCCCTCTGGAACTTTTTGTTTTAAGACTTGAATATGAATTTAAGAGTATGGATAACATGCCTTTTGGTTGGGTGCCATATATAGATGAAATACTTTTTTTTTTTTTTTTCTTTTTTGAGACAGGGTTTCTCTGTGTAGTCTTGGCTGTCCTGGAACTCACTCTGTAGACCAGGCTGGCCTCGAACTCAGAAATCCACCTGCCTTTGCCTCCCGAGTTCTGGGATTAAAGGCATGCGCCACCATGCCCAGCTTGATGAAATACTTATATAAGTGTGGCAATAAATTAATGCTGTGTCTGGCATGACCTTAGTGGGGACAGCATGACATGGTTCCTGCCCCGAGACAGGGTCAGCAGATATAGGACTCCACAAGTGTCAGTGGCTGCCATGGGCATAAGGTTTGTTTGTATAATAATGTATATATTTTCATGTTTCTTCAAGGAAATGTCCTTCCTCTAGTGATAATGACTCCATGATAATCAGAGACAGCAAAAGTATGGGAGGCAAACATATGGCTAATGTCTTAGCAAAATGGTAAACTCTGGGACCTTCAAGACAGCCCATAATGCTGTGGAAAAGAGCTCTAAAAATATTAATTCAAAATATATAATTTCTCAACTATTCAAAAATAATGATGCAATATGAATTATATGAGGAGCTTCATGAATCTAAAAGAACAGAAACAGCTGCACCGTGAGCTAACTTGTCAGGAAGACACTAAGGAAGGACATAAAGAGATTTAGGGAGTGGTGATAAGAAAAACAAACATCATGGTTATTTTCCACAAGAGGAAATATTTTGGAATTAAGAACAGTGGTCACTATAGTGGTGCATTATGATTGCTATCCAGTTCTTCAAGGGAAGATTTTGCTTTTGGTAAAAAAAAATTTCATAGTTCATGAATTATTTTCTATAGTTCTCCACTATGGAAAGAGCCTAGCAGGCCTTGGAAACAGAGGAGTTGTAATTATTGGGAAATGGCGACAACCTATGCCATGTGGAAAACACTTAAAATTTCTCCCTAATGGGATGAGAATTACTCCCCCACAATCATGCTATCCAGGGATCCCAATCAACTCACACTATTTTTAGATCCATTCAAATTGGCTCATCAGGAGGCTTTGCATGAATTCTGCCTGAGAAAGCTGCTGTCCAAGGGCCCATCACTGTCAGAATTATCATCTCATGGTTGTGTATTAGCTATGCAAGAAGAGGTCAAAAATTGCTAAAATTATGTTTTATGCCACACAATTTTTACCTTATAAAATACATACCTGATTTGCTAAACAGAGCCTGAATAGTAATGCCCTACCTGAATAGTAATACTCCACACAAGGGAGAAAGTGATAAGAGATTAGGTGTGTCCCAAGCCACAGTCTTATATAAAACTCTCTGGAAATTCTCAGGTATTACCAGATCATCTTTCAGTGGAGTTAAAAGCAAGTTAACTAACTCAGGGTTAAGGAAAGTGGTCCAGCTTTGAGGGATTCATTATTATTTCAAGAATTCAAGGGGAAAGATTACTAAAAATAACAGCAAAGCCAATTGAAAAAGTTTTAAAGTTGCATTGGGAACATGGTAAAAAACAAATTTGAATGAGAGCAAGGAGGGTCTGAAGGGAGGAAAAGTCAAGGGAGAAAAGATGTAAATATATTATAATCTCAAGAAAAAAGAGAAGAAATGCTTTCAAATGTGATGTAATAAAGAAAGTCTCAATAGTAACAACTTGTTCAGGGGAATAAAGCATTTCCTAGAAGATGTCTTGAATTTTCAAGTAACATTTTTGGTTTGGGGAGGGGACCACATCCCATGTTTTGTTTTTCTGTTTGTTTGTTTTGTTTGTTTGTTTGTTTTATTGTTTCTGACAACACTGGTAGTGGCTGGGAGAAAAACAGCAGTTTTTAGGCAGAATCTCAGGTTTAAAATATTGTTACATTTGTAGCATGCTTCTGTGTATATGTATGTGTGTGTGCATATAAGGGGTTCTGTGCCCTAGACACCAACTATGTATAGAGATCAGAGGACAACTTTCAGAATTGGTTCTATCCTTCCATCACATAGGTTCTGGGGATAGAACTCAGATAACCAAGTGTCTTAGTTTGGCTTTATGGCTGTGAAGAGACACTACACCCAAAATAACTCATAAAAGAGAAACATTTAATTGGGGCTGACATAGTTTAAAAGGTTCAGTCCATTATCATCATATTTGTATATCATATTTGTATATCATATTTGTAATTTACATGATTGTTATGCTTTTGTTCAATTTATGTCTGGGAGAAGAAGTTTTTGTTTTTATTTTTGACAGAAAAGGTGAGATGTAGGGCGTAGAGCTGATGATAAGGTCCTCTTCCCCATTTGATTCTTGATATATCAATAAAGATGCCATGAGCCAATTTCTGGGTGGAAGGAAAGAGGCAGGAATTCTGGTTCCCCACAGGAGGCCAAGAGAAACAGGAAGAGGAAGAGATTTTTACTGTGCTTCAGAGGGAGAAGAGGTGACCAGCCATGTGAAATTCACCATGAGGATATTCACCATACTAGACTGGATTGAGCATTTCCTATGGTCTGTCATTGCTCTTTCTTTGTGGAATGAATACTGTAGACATTGACTCTCCAGAAAAGTTACACAACTCACAATGTGTTGCTAGTGATAGTTCTAAAGGTTGATGTGCCCAGAGGAAGATGTTAGTACTCAAGCTTCCTTTTGAGGACTTGAGGGCCCATCCATCTCTAACTTCCCTCCTGGCTTATAAAAGCTTACTTTAATCTCTAGTGAACTGTGACTTTTAGATAGATCATCCTCATCTCTCTCTGCTTTGATCTCCATGCATCTTTTCCCTGAATGCAGACCTTACTGTGTCCAAAGTTCCCCTTTGCAAGGTGGCATTTTTTTTCAACTTTTATTAGATATTTTCTTCATTTACATTTCAAGTGTTATCCAGAAAGTTCCCTATATCCTCCCCCCTCCCGGCCCTGCTCCCCTACCCACCCTCTCCCACCCCTTGGCCCCGGTATTCCCCTGTATTGGGGCATATAAAGTCTGCATAACCAAGGGGCCTCTCTTCCCATTGATGGCCAACTAGGCCATCCTCTTCTATATATGCAGCTAGAGACACGAGCCCAGTGGGTACTAGTTAGTTCATAGTTATTCTTCCACCTATAGGGTTGAAGACCCCTTCAGCTCCTTGGGTACTTTCTCTAGCTCCTTCTTCCTTGGGAACCCTGTGTTCCATCTAATAGCTGACCGTGAGCTTCCACCTCCATGTTTGCCAGGCATTGGTATATTTTCCCCCGAGACCACTATATCCGGGCCCTTTCAGCACCATCTTGCTGGCATATGCTANTGTAAATATACCAAATTTTTTGTATCCATTCCTCTGTTGAGGGACATCTGGGTTCTTTCCAGTTTCTGGCTATTATGAATAAGGCTGCTATGAACATAGTGGAGCATGTGTCCTTGTTACCAGATGGAATATCTTCTGGATATATGCCCAGTAGAGGTATTGCAGGATCTTCTGGTAGTACTATGTCCAATTTTCTGAGCAACCGCCAGACTGATTTCCAGAGTGGTTGAACAAACTTGCATTCCCACCAACAATGGAGGAGTGTTCCCCTTTCTCCACATCCACGCCAGCAACTGTTGTCACCTGAATTTTTGATCTTAGCCATTCTTACTGGTGTGAGGTGGAATCTCAGGGTTGTTTTGATCTGCATTTCCCTGATGATTAAGGATGTTGAGCGTTTTTTCATGTGCAGAAAATCAAATATCCCCATTAAAAAGTGGGGCACAGAGTTAAACAAAGAATTCTCAACTGAGGAATACCGAATGGCTGAGAAGCAAGGTGGCATTCTTAGAAAATTAAGCTAGTTTACTGACTTTATTTTAGCTAGACTACCTACAGAAACCATATTCAAATATCTTACCGAGAGGTTGTTAGGGGTCTTAATATCTGTGGGTGGAAAAAAGGACACAGTTAAACTTAAGTTCATCATTAATAGACAAGTCTTTTAGGTCTGGAGAAATGGCTCAGTAGTTAAGAATACACAGTGCTGAGTCAGGCCTTTTGACTTAGCACTGTGTTGTTACAAAGCACTTAGAGGAGTAGGGGACACAGACTGAGAACTTATGATCAATGCATTTTAATTATTATTTATTACTATCCTGCCATCCTAGGTTGGTTTCAATCACGTCAAAAAAACACTAACCAAAGCCAACTTGTAGGGGAAAACTTATTTGGCATACAATCCCACCTTGTAATACATCATTGAGGGAAATTAGAATAGGAATTTAGGCAGGAACCTGGAGGCAGGAGCCCATGCAGAGACGGTAGGTAGACTGTGCTGCACACTGGCTTATTCTCCATAGCTTACTCTGCCTGCTTTCTTAGATCATTCAGGGCTCTCAGCCCAGGGTTAATACTGCCCACAGTAAGCTGGGATCTCCCACATCAATCATTAATCAAGAAAATGCCCCACAGACTTGTTCATAGGCCAGTCTGTTGATGGCAACTTTTCAATTAAGGTTCCCTCTTCCAAAATAATTCCAGCTTGTGTCACGTTGAAAAAAAAAATTGAAAAACAAATCCCTTAACAACAACAACAAATTGGCTTGCTTACTTGGATAATCAAGAATTCAAGTACTAAAAATGTATTTCAGGGCCTCAAACAATATATAGAAATTTACTATAACTTGGGTGCTTAACCACTGCCAATACAGCACCTGGAAATAAGTGTGGACTCACTTGATTTTTTCATACACTGCAGCTGACTAGTCCACCCTTCTCCCAACATTCCCCAGCATTCACAGCTACTGCCACCTCTGGACCTCACCTCCATGGTTAGAGGTGCTCCCACTCAGAAGCAACAGGGCTGGAAGGGCCAAGGTAGCAAGTCAGCTTCATTAAGACTGAAGGGCCTGGAATTCTGAATTTAGCAGCATGAACTTCCACATGGGTTCAGAAGCAAAGAAGTTCAAGGACCCTTAGCCTTCTCTCAGAAGGGGTGGGTGGAGGTGGAGGTGGGGAGGGGGTGGGGGTGGTAGTTTTTTGTTCCTTGATAATATCAACAAAAGAAGACTGTAGCTTCTGGAATCAAATGGATTCAGTTTCTTGTTCTTTTTTCTCCAAGCTGGGGACAGAGGCGAAAACCTGGCAGGTGGTTATTTTAATTACTAGATGAGGGGGAAAATAAACCTAAAAATTTCCTTCTGCTTCTATAAACTTTAGTGTCAGACGTTTTTAATCCATTAGTAGTTTTACAACACGTTATTAACCCATATCAGTTTTGCCATATTTCATAATGGGATGAATTTTTTTCAGCTATACAAATAGTAACCACTATGAAATATATTTTATTATGAAGTTGAGACATTTATAATTTACTGATACCATATTAGGATCATTTATAATGATGTCATTTGTGCCACCAAAATTAAACAGAGTGACTTTTGATGACAGAGCAACTTTTGATGAATGGGGATTAAGTTTGAGCTCCCAGCACACTTAGTTACTTCGGAATCTGAAGATGACACTGTAAGACATTGATGACCCTTAGTTTACCGAGGACCCCATCATTGCACCACTCGGAGTCGGGGATGCTTGCAAAAGCAAGAGGAATTTACTGTTCCAATGCTTTGGGGTCACCCTGCACCCAAAGGAGAGGCAGCAACCTGGAGCAGCCAGGTAGGGGATTTTTTTTTTTTTAAATACAGTTTTCAGAGCAGCAGCCATTAGTCACAATGTGATTGGCAGAACAGTGTGACTTTTAAACCGATTAGTCTTTAGGGGAATGAGGTAGCAAGGACTTCCCTTGTCTGTAGGTGACCTTGTCTGTAGGTCTGTCCTACAGAGTGTGTTTACCTGCTTTGGGCCTCCCCAGCATTCAGGTAGAGGATGAACTGTGTCTCCAGCCCCACCTTGGCTGAGGAATGTTAATTAGCCTCTCCTTTCCAGAGGGGAGGGGTGCCTAAGTGTTCCATGACCTTTTTCTTCCAGGAGGGGAGGGGTCTGGTGGCATTTTCCAAAGGTCCTGAACTGACCTCTTTAACACAGCATAAGGTGATTCCTTTGAATTCTCTGCTTCCCTTTGAATTGGGAAACAATTTTCTTCTACTTTCTTAAAGTCGAAGGTAATAAAATGGCAGTTGTTTTTGTTGCTTGAGAAATGGAAGGAGCAAGTTCAAGGATAAAAATGAATAGCTGTTGTGGGCTGAGGTTCTTTTGTGAAAAATTCCCTGTTCTCCATTAATTACATGAACTTCCTGTACAAAGTATCCGCGGCAGTTATTTAAAGAGCAGCACCACCTAGTGGCTCAATAATAAAACTACTTCATCCTAAACAGAAAAGAAAAAGAGTTTCAATATCCAGACAGGTAGGTATACAAACAGTGTCTGTTGTTAGAACTATTCCTCACAAGTTTTCTTATTTACTGACTTCATTGTTTTAAATCTGGTTATTTTTTAAAATATAAAGGTCTGTAACCATAACAAATGTTAACTCTGCCGTGTGTATATATGTTCACTTTAAGAACATTAAAAATTATTGGAAAGGTCACTGTGGTAATTTTAACATTGTGATCTTTAAAAGTGAATTTTAAAGAACCTTTTAAATATTTGCCCCTTTAAAGCATTGCAATTCACTTACTAAAGTTATTACACGTTTCTTATAAATTAGTCTCATCTGTACGGACATATATTGCAGGCATTTAATTTAAAAACTTCAGTCATAAAATACCATCAGAATTCAGAGAGCCATTTGGAGAAGGGCATATATTTATTACACTGTTAGTATGATTATTTAGAGCAGTGATTCTCAACTTAATTTTGGGATCCCTTAATATAGTATCTCGTCTTGTAACATGTTCCCCAGTCATAAAATTATTTTCATTGTTAATTCATGGCTGTAATTTTGCTAGTCATATGAATTATAATGTAAATATTTGTGTTTTCTGATGGTCTTAGGAGCCCCCTGTGAAAGAATGGCGGGTCGCGACCCACAGTTTGAGAATCACTTATGTAGAACCAATCTTGAGAATCTACAGAAGCATTTGATTCAGAATACACTGTTGCTGCCCTCTTGTGGCATCACAAGCACACTGCGCCTGGATATGACATCAGTCAAAGAGAAAGTTTTATAATTTAAGAAAAAAAAGAAAAAAAAAAAAGAATGCGAGCCGTTTTCACATTTGTTTGTTCACCATAGACAAAGATCCAAATGCCTAGTGAATTTAATTACAGGGCCAGCCAAAGGAGAAGAACTTATTTGAACTTCCCATCTGAATTTATTTAAACACACACACACCCAAACACCGCCCCCCCACACTTACATAACGTTCACTAACCACTACAAATCCTGCAGAATATCTTTTGCAAAAGTACAAGTTAACACCTTTTACCTAATACTGCCATAATTGGTTTTGTTCTCATTCTTAGTATCTTAAAGAATAAACTGCATCTAAGTTAAGCTGAAAATCCTCCCTTTGAATTCCATTTCATCCTGGGATGAGTTCAGTAGCCCTTTCCAAGGTGCAGGACATGCATTTTCATTGCTCTGGCCCTGGTCGTTGTGGCACTGAATGGAAAACAAGCTTTCAATGCATGTTCCAAATGCAGAAGCCAAGTGCTTCCTCCAATGTTGGCTGGGACCCTCTGCTACTAAGATGAATGGTGCTTTTCAGATTCCTCGCTGCAGAGAGAACTGGTTCTCCAGGAGGAGCTGTGGCTTCCTGATTACATCTCTCACCTTGGATTAAGAGTTTTATGGAGGACTAAAGGAAAACAAGGCAGAAACAAAGGAGCAATTTAGCCTCTGCTTTAAGATACAGGCACCATAGGGCAACGGTTTTTGTCCCCAGTCTGAAGTCTTCCTTAATATTTCTGCCCACTATGTACTTCACTTTATAAAGTAGGATCCTGTTGTGGAAGAAGAAGAAATAAAATGCTTCACTTGTTGGGTTTCAGAGGAAGCAAGCAGTGGGAACAGCAAAAGTGGTGTTCATTAAAGGGATTTAGGGCATCATTTTGACCGTTAGTCTGGGATTCTATGCCTTCTGTGATCTTGAGTTGTGTTTCATTTACCACGTAAATTTACACGTTTGAACAATGAATTCTTCTGTGCACTATACTTGCAAAGTCTGGTTGCTACATATCTTGATCAACACTTGATATTTAAATAATAATAATAATAATTATAATTATTATTCTTAGCAATTGGAATATCTTTATATCATTTATACCTAATGGTGGTATCTTTAATATACATATTTTCTTTCTAAATAGCTTCTTCTTTTACACTAATGATCAATTTTATTTTTAATTGTATCTGTATATATGTATGTATGTGGCACATGTGAGTGCAGCTGCCTCCAAAGTCCAGAAGGTGCTGTTGGGTTTCCTGGAGCTGAAGTTGGCACTTGATGTAGCTGCTTGGGACTGAACTCAGGTCCTCTGCAAGAACAGTGTATGCTCTTAACCACTGAGCCAGCTCTCCAGGCCCCTGAATATCTTCTTTGATGAAGTGTGTCTGTTCTCATATTTTGTCCACATTTAAAATAGATTTTTTTTTTTAGAATTGAGTTTTAAGAGATTTTCAAATATTTTCTTCTGGTTTGTGACTTGGGACTTTTTATGGAAATGTCCCCAGGACTTTGTAAATGGCTCATGACAGGAAAGAGCATTCCTCAAGCTACACTGTTCCTCCTTTTTAGCATTCTCTTAAAACTAGCATCTAACTTTTCATAAAATCCATTTATTATTTTTTTCTCATAGATAACATGTTTTTGGTTTCATATGTAAAGCTCTTTCCTTAGTTTGAGTCACAAAAAATGTTCTCCTTCATTTTTTTTTAATAAAGTATTTATTGTTTTAGGTATTTTATTTAGGCCTGGTATTCATTTGGAGTAGTTTGGTAATGGGTTGAAGTTCAGGTTTTGTTTTTCACAACTGTATACTAGGTTGTTCAACTGCACAGAACGACTTGTTAAAAAGACACACACACACACACACACACACACACACACACACACACACACACTCACACACACACACACATCCCTTTTCTCCAGTTATTGGTTTGGTCTCAAGCTGGAGAGTCAGCACGTGCATTTGAGATGACACGATGTTAATATTCTGAGAGTTTTTGATTCCACCCCATTTTCACTTTTATTTGGTTTGCACATGCATTTTCAGGAGCTCACACCTCAGTATGAAATAATGCAATTCACTTACATATTTCCAGATGACTTTTTTGTTTAGTAAATTCATCTGGAAAAAGCTCTTACTACGAAAAAAGGAATTTGACACATGGGCTCCTTTTATTTTATTACTTTATTTCTTGGGGTCTGAAACAAACAAATAAACAAACAAATACCTTGTGCTCTTGGAGTTTTGTAGAAGCAAACCGTGGAGAAGCCACTCTGCTTAAGTAAGACTCTGACAAGCCTGTGCTTACCAACACCCCTCACCCCACCACCCCAAGTGAACAGAGCAAAGCTGGGGATCTATGTAAAAGCAAGAGGAATGCACTGTTTCAGCACGTTAGGGTTGTCCCGCACCGGAAGGAGAGGCAGTGACCCCAGGCAGCTCATGCTGCGAGATTTTATACAGTTTTCAGGGGTCGAATAGACCAACAGCCACTAGGCACAATGTGATTGGCAGAACAGTGTGACTTTTAAACTGATTGATCCTTAGGAAATGAGGTAGCAGGGGGTTCCCTTATCTGTGGGTGGCTAAAGGTCAGTCCACCCTGAGGAATACTATGGGCTTCCCTCATCTGCAGGTCGGTCCCCACTGTGGTCTGAGGGATGTAATTAGCCTCTTCCTTCTGGAGGGGAGGGGTGCCTTTGTGCTCTGTGACCTTTCTCCTCCTGGAGGGGAGGGCTCTGGCAGAATTTTCCAAAGTTCCTGAGCTGACATACATCAATGGTCGTTCTTCCAACATGCCTCCAACCAGAAGGGTGAGCCACCCAGTCCCTTTTAAGGATATTATCACAACATTTTTCACAGTGTACCCTCACCTTGTGACTACCTATTGGGGTGATATTTTCTGATCTGCATAAACAATTCCTCCTCCTCCTCCCCCTCCTCCTCCTCCTCCCCCTCCTCCTCCTCTTTTTCTNCCTAAGAACCCAGGATTTCCTCTACTCTGACAGGCTTCTCCTCATGTGTTTTTCTACAGCTGTCTTTTCTGTGATTTGCTTTTGGTCTATTTCTTACTGTTCTTGGAAGCCGATGTAAAGGAATCCAAGAGTCTATAACTGGTCCCTGGCTGGATTGTAGAGTCGAGCAAGGACACATTTTGTTGTGGTCTTGTTTTCAAGATAAATAGTGATATCTCCTTGAGGGTTTAGTTCACATTTCTGGGATGACTAGGGAATATTCGGTACATCTCATTAGACTGAATGTAATTATGTTAAAATATACATTACATGTTAAGTCTTTCCTCTAGTTGTTCAGAAAGTACTCTGTATTCATGAAAAGCTCCTCAGACCCAAGAAGTATGCAGTCAGAGTCTCCAGTGTGGTACCTCGTCCATCATTTTTGATGGGCTCCCTTGTAGATACTGCTATCCACAGAGTCTCTTACTGCCATTACTGTTAGGTGCCAGCCATCCTGGGTTGCACTGTTGTACACAGTCAGTAGTCTGTCCTATTTTCTGTAATGAAATAGGTGGACACTCTCTCTGTTACTTTCTCATGACAGTCACTAAGCTCAGTCATTGGACACATCATTGAAATTGTGCTCTTCAAGGAGAATCTGAAGGATATATATATATATATATATATATATATATATATATATATATATATATATATAGTGTGTGTGTGTGTGTGTGTGCGCGCGCTTTATAACTTCATGATTATTAAGCTATACCTTGAGCTACATGTGCGTGTGTGTGTGTGTATATGCATGTCTGCCCGCCTGGTTGACAGACACCAAGTATATTCTTTGAATTTGTTCATCTGGCATCCTGTTCATTTAAGTGCAAATATACTGTCAGTTACCCTGTTGATAGCATCTAGAAGTACATAAGAAAAACCACTGGACATGTCTATGTGATGACTTTCAGACTATGTTAATTGAGGTAAGAAGACAAAAGTATCTGGAACTGTGAGGGACACCTTTTCTTGTGCTGGATCCCCAGGCTAATTACAAAGGAGAAACTGAGCACCGACAGACATTCATCTTTGCAGCTGGTCCCTGGATACATTGTAACCAGCCACCTGAAATTCCTGCCGCCATGACTTCCCACCTTGATGGACTTGTACCACTGGAATGTGAGAACAGTCAACCCTTCCTTCCTGAAGTGGCTTTTGTTGGTCATTTTGTCACAATGAGAAAAGGAACCAATACACTCCAATCACATGAATTTTTCTAATGCGGGATTTGAATCCTCTGTCCCAATTTATGTTTTTAGATCGGTAGAGATTACTCCAGACCTGCTTTTCTCTGTGTGAATCCACTTGGTTTTATGAGAAGAGTCGTTCTTGAGGTATAGAGGATGTGAGAAGATAAGGGGCTAACAGGCTGCAGAAAGCGAGTACAGAAATCATTAGAGGCCAGCAGTGCCCGGCGGTGGGGGTGGGAGGCCAGCAGTGGAGCCTTGCCGCACTCACATTGCCATGAATGCATGGCAATGTGCCCTTTGCTTCTCGGGTGCCTCACCCCTGCCTCACATCACGGAATTCTGAGAGGCCCACGAGGGCTCGCTGCATGGCTTACACGGTGTGTTAGACGCGTACTTTATAACTCCGTGATTATTTCGTGCGCAGTAGCTCAAGGGCTCAGAGATCAAAGGGTAAACTCCTTCACTTGATACCAGCTCTGCTCCTGGTTCAGCCAAGCTAAGTTGCTTTTAAATTCCTCACTTTTCCTATTGTCAGAGGACTGCAAATCCTCCCCAGGGGCCAGGTGCAGGGCAAGCTGACCTAAGCTATACCTTGAGCTCCACTCCAAAGCGGCCATGCTGAGGTCACCTCTAACCCTGGCGTTCCACACAATCATTGCGAGCTCTCCCAGAGAGCCAAGGGAACAGCTATAGTTAGATTTTTCATTTAAAATTTGGCACCGCCTGAAGCCATCCCCACTGCTTCCAGCCCTCTTGCCATTATATTAAAAAGAGCAAAATTTGCTGCTGCGTACTGTCCCCCCCCCCCCCCAATCCAGCTGAAATTGGCCACTGCCAAATCTGCAGTTTCAATGCAAGGCCGGAGCCTTTAATAGCTCCCGTTCCTGAGGATTTTATGCTCTCTAGAAAGAAAAAAAAGAGAAGTGTTTAAAATTTTTCTTTTAATTTTATAAAGTCTCAGCTTGAAGGATTGGCCATGGGCCATTAAAGAAAGAAAGTGGTTGTCTTTGTCTCTCTCAATTTTCTGACTGCTCCATTTGCATAATTCTTAAAGGGGAAGTCTCTTAAGATTCATCTCAATGAGAGTAGGTTTTTCCTTTACTTAGGATTTTGCCTCAGTCCATTCAATCTATCTTAGAGGCCTGTTCTCCACACCTAAAATGTTTATGTCCCGGCTCCAAGGGATAAAGCGCTGCTGCTTCTTAAAGGCCAGTGGGAAGAGAGAAGGGAACGGCTGAGTTCTTTTCCTAGGGTCTGAGCATTGGATCATGACTTCCTTGTGGGATTTCATTTGGTTTCTTTTACTTACTTCAGAGGCTGTGGACAGGAAAGCAAGAAGATACATATACAACTTCATTTTTGCCTTTTTTTTTTTTTAATTTGGTTGGTGTATTGTTCCTGAAATCCCACAGCATCTCCACATAAACCTTTCTAGAAGATTGGTTATAAGGTGCAAAGTTGCAAGAAAATGTATAGTGTTCTCTCTCTCTCTCTCTCTCTCTCTCTCTTTCTTTCTCTCTCTCTCTCTCTCTCTCTCTCTCTCTCTCTCTGTGTGTGTGTGTGTGTGTGAGAGAGAGAGAGAGAGAGAGAGAGAGAGAGAGAATGAGCTGGTGGTGTTGTAGCTGTCAGCATGGCTGCCTGGGGCTCTGGTTTGCTCCTTACCTGAGCACCATGAGTTTCACGTCACTCTATTTCAGGATGACCCAAGACATCATAAGAATAGGTCTCAGCCATAGCACGCTAAATGTGTAGCATCTTGACTGTTCTAAGAAGCTAAGCAGGGTCAGACATGGTTAACCCTTAGATGGGAGAACAGAGGTTCCCCAACGCCCCGAGACACACACACACACACACACACACACACACACACACACACACACACACACACTTCATCATAAGAGCTACACCTTGAGTTTTGGATTTTGACCCTTTCTTGTGTGAGCAACATGAAGCACAGTGCTTTCTGTCATTGTGCTGGCAGGAACTATAAAGTCAGCTTCCAGCCAGCCATATAACCATGAAAGGAAACAACTATTGGTCAACCATGAACTTGATCTATTAGGTTAGGTGTGTGGCATGTAACTTTTACTTAGTTTCCTAATGCATGGATCACATACAAACCTGTTCTAAGTTAAAGGGCATCTGTAAATTCTCCCATCCACTGATGGGGTATGAAATCTATGGGGTACTGTGTAAAGTAGTGAAGAAAATCTCTACTTCAGTTTAATTTTTAGAGACCTAAGGTAGAAGACCAAGCTCATTTCTATGTAATCCTACATTAACACCATGTAATCCTAAATCAACATCCTATTTCAGTTTACTATGAATCTCTCTCTGTCTGCCTCTCTCTCCCTCCCTCTCTACCCAGTAACTCCCTTCTGCCCTGTTTGCTGTATTCCTTTCCTGGCTTTCTCATATGTTTACCTGGTTTCTTTCTTTGACTCTTGATAGTAGAGTACAGTTGAGGGCTTAGCATAAAATGGGAACTTAGCACACCCTATGAGGCTCAGGGGATGTCAAGAAAGAGGGCAGAGAGAATATAAGGATCAGTAGACAGGAAGAAGGGCTGCAATTGCTATCCTCTCAGCTGGACATAACTGTTTTAATCCGAACCTCACAGAAGCATGGTTGACTGTATGGGGGCCTTCAGTCATCAGTAAGTAATGGATAAGGGAGAGAGCCACAGACCATACTAAACAATAAACTTTAAAATGATTATGGATATGCTAACTGTTGTGTGTTCATCATTATCAATTATATGACGTCATCAAACAAGCTCTGTACTTCACAAATATATTAAAGTTTTGTGGTCAATAAAATATAAAAGCAGTATACTCTTAGAGGCAATTTCGCTTCCATTAAAAAAGCTAGAGAACCTCTGTTCCCTGCCCCTGTTTTACTTTAAACTTGTCTCTTAATGACTGGCACTTAAGTTGCTTAAAAAATGTCTATTACAGATATGCTATAGGAAATATTTTAGCATAAATCAGTTTATGTATGAGCAAATATAGTCATCAGAGGGCTTAAATTGTAACCTTCATCAGAAAATTCAAAAAAGGATCAAAGTGTCACATCATTAATAAGAAGATGGTCTTAGTGTTAAGAGCTGTGGGAAATAAAGATGGTGATGATCCTGTTTTGGTCTAGGCAGTAAAAGGCAAATGAAATTATTGGCATGTTTGTACTAGACTGTGTATATGCAGATGATATAGTTATTCTCAATCACAAAGTGCATTCCTAGTGAGTCTCTGTTCTTGCCCTGATAAGGTAACTTATTCTGAACCAGCTTTTTGCAAAAACATCTAAACAACTGAGACAAGGTATAAAGCAAATATTTTCAGATTTTGGACAAAACAAAATACTCATAAAATTCTTTCTAGTAACTGTTTGCTTCTCCATAGTAAGTTCTGATTGCTGTGCACCATGGCCTTGATTTTTCATACAGCATCATGGACCCCTGAGCCTTAGGTGCAGGGGTGGTATTATAGGTGTCTCATTTGAGGCTGGCTACCCCACAATCACTTACTTTTTGCATTATGACAGGTTGTATCAGTTCCCATCTGTTGCAAAAGCAATTTCCTCTGATGATGGCAAAAGCTACACTTATCTGAAGGTATAAGGATAAATATTTAACACAAGAAAGAATGGTCCAGGAAGATATCCCCAGTAGTGCAACCGTAGCAGTTTTATCCTGGGTTTAACCAACAGCTCTCTAACTCAGTTTAAAGCCTGCTCCATTCATACCTGGTCTGTAAGCCTGGCCAGCTCCCTCTGGCTGGAGAGGTAATAGACCCTACAAAAGAAACTACCACTGTCAGTTCCCTGAAACTATCAATTCTAATACTGTTCAATGAGTTAGGTTAAGTAGAAAAATAATTTAAGTATGAAGCATATTAGGTTTTTGTTTCAGTTAATATTTTCCATAGAAACAGAGCAGAATAATTCATGTACACACACACACACACACACACACACACACACACACACACACATGATTTTCGAACTAGCTCACACAACTGTTCAGGCATCAAATCTGAAGATGACAGGGCGGTCATCAGTCTAGAACTCAGGCAGGATTTGGTGCTTCAGTGTGGAGGCAGATTTTCATTTTCTCCATCTGGAAATCTGTGAAAGACCTTTGAAGATAGATAATAAGTTCTCCTCTTTCAAAATAGAGTGGGGAGACATGATAGAAAATGTAGTATTTTATTCAAGATTACTTCTATGTCTCCATGGAAATGAGGTGTATATGAACTGTTATCAGACACTGGAGATTAGAATGAAAAAAAGATGTCACCTCGAGGATCATAGATTTACATCCTCGGTCCTCAGTCGGTGTTGCTGTCTGCAAAAGCTTTATGGAAGCTTTAGGAGGTAAAGCCTTGTAGAAGGAAGTGCCCAACTGGGGCAGGACTTTGAGGGTTTGTAGCTGCTTCTTCCTGTTCCTGTTCTTTCACTCTGTTTCCTCTGTTTGGAGGAAACCATTGCCATTTAACTCCTTGCTCCTGCGACCATGACGTCCTGCCTGTTGCCATGCCTGGAGCCAAAATTAGCCCTCTCTCCCACAAGTGGCTTTGGGCATGATATTTTCTCACAGCAACAGAAAAGTAACTAGTACACAGGTTGTTTAATTTTTCTTTCATGCTTTGAAATAATTGTGAGACAATATCTCTTATCTCTATATTAAAGCCTACATAGTTTTAGAGTTATGTGTAGCAAAGGACTAAAGGACTGAAATGATGTGAGAAGAGAGAGTGATGCAGCTGTAAGCTAAGACATGCCAAAGACTCCCTGGAACAACCAGAAAGCCAAGAGCCTCAGGCCTTTGGAAGGAACACTGTCCTGATGATACCTTGACTTGTAACTTAGCTTATTTAGCCGTGAACATTGCTATTATTAGGCCACTGGGATCAGCGCTTTGCAAAAGGAGCCACAGGAAAACTAGTTAGGGACTAGCCCATTGTTGAGTTGTGATTGTTTGTTTTCTTTTCTGCTGTTCAGTATTACGTGTACTTCAGAGAATACCTTTGAATTTTGAAAAAGCACTAAATTAACAACTCTCTGTTCCTTCTTCTTGTGTTTGGTAATTACCAGAATATGCCAGAGTGCCAGCTTGTCTTTGATAGTTTCTGTCCTCTCCTCTGATACATTGCAGCATGCTCTCAGCTTGGAATATGTAACAACTATTTTCTAACTCCTAGTTCTATAAATAAAAAGTCTTTCTAGCAGGTTCAATCAGGCCAAAGAAAAAAAAATGATTCCCAGTGACTCTGCAAAAAAATCTACATAACAAATAACCAAATTGATACATCAATTGAAAATGTATTATGTGTCTACCATCTCCCAGATAAAATGCTAATAATTTGCTCACAGATATCATCAGAATGCTTAATTAATATAGATGGCAATGACTCAAATATATCCACAGCAATAACATCTTAATGGCTATTGCATCCAGCCAATAGCCAATCCTCTCACAAGTAGGATCTCCTGGTGTCTTCCATCTTTCTTATTTCTCCATGTCTGATACCTTAGCATGTCTCATAGCTTGTCTTCACCATTCAAACCAAACATTTTAAAGATTTTTTAAAAATTTATATACTATTTATTTAGACACTGTTGCTGTCTTCAGACACACCAGAAGAGGGCATCAGATCTCTTTACAGATGGTTGTGAGCCACCATGCAGTTGCTGGGAATTGAACTCAGGAACTCTAGAAGAGCAGTCAGTGCTCTTAATCGTTGAACCATCTCTCCAGCCCCAATCCAAACCTCTTGTTCTGGGGTTGATCTGCATGACTTCAGAACATTTGCTTTGAATTATTTGTACTACATTTATAACAACTTCCAAAGGTCTCTGACAGACCTCTTATAGTCATTTCTAAGACTCTAATATGGTAAAAAGCACAGCAAGGAGAATTTGTAATTATCCCATCTATAAGGACAAATTCTAATGGGGAAGGGGAATTAGCCAACTCTGGAAGTTTAGAAAAAGTATACAGTTGCCATGCGTGATGATGGTTGCTATCTCTCTGGAGCTGCAGGTGTCTCTGTCCTGCCCCCGCCCTCTGTGATGCTTGGGAAGTTACAAATGCCACTGACATGACTCTGATCATGTGACTCTAGAGTTAAGGGACCTGGAAGAGAGGTCACATTAAGGCAAATACGGGGAAAGCATGATGTCATAAGACAGCGTGTCTCTTGTGGATCAGAAGCTGTTTATTCACTGCCTCTCCACTCTTTTCTGGTTGCTACTTCTTCATCAGGGACACATTCAGATTTGGCTTCTATTTGGACATAATATGATGACTAGATTTCATTGTCAACCTGATACAGCATATAAGGACTTTGGAAAAGAATTACAGTGAGGGATTGTCTACATGGGGTTGATATTTGGGAATGTCTATGCAGGACTGTCTTAAGTTAGCTAGTACCCAGTCCCATGTTAGTAGAATCATTGCCCAGACAGAGAGTCATAAATTGTGCAAAAGTGAGGGAGGAAGCTGAGCACAAGCTGTTGTGATCATAAAGAGAGAAAGAGCTATAAGAATATGCTCTGGTAGGGTGTGGGGGAAGGGGTGCCTCAGCGGGCCCATGTCAAGGCATCCCTTTTCCCTGAGAGACCAGTTACATGGTGACATAGTATAGAGTAGAGTTTATGTAGGACACGGGGAGGGGACTTAAGAGAGTAGTAGAGGCAGAGAAAGACACAGAGAGGAAGAGAGTAGAGAAGTAGAGGCCAGCCATGACCGCGTGGAGAGAGGGAGAGAGGAAGTGGGGAGCAAGGGAGTGAGAGGGAAGAGAGAGGCAAGAGAGAGACAAGAGCATAAGAGAGAGAGAGGAGGGGGCAAGCAGCCCCCTTTATAGGCCAGGCCTACCTGGCTGTTGCCAGGTAACTGTGGGGAGGATCATACCTGGCTGTTGCCAGGTATCTATGAGTGTAGTCCAGACAGAATACCAACACAACCAACCAGGCCAGCAACTGAGCTTGGTTGCAGGGTGTTCTCTGAGCTCTTGCCTGTGAATGTGGCATAGCTATTTGAAGTCCTCCCTTTCCTCATAATGATGGGCTGTCACCTACAATTATTAGCAGAAATAGAGCATTTTCTCCCTTAAGTTTCTTTTGATTGGGAAATTTTTATCACAGCAGCTGAAATAAAACTAGAACAAACAGAAAAAGCAGAGGAAAACCAACATACAGTTTGCCTTTTGTCATTGCTTGTGACTGACTACAGGCGTCTCAAGAAGACCTTGACCGTTTAAGCATAGCTTCACAGGCACAAGAAGACCTTGACCGTGTAAGTGTACTTTCACAGGCTTGGCTACCAAAAGGCCTCAGAGCTTTGGCTCAACTTCCTTGTCTCAGGGGTTGGTTTGGCTTTTATCTCTGCATCTTAATAGCTTTATATTTTGTGTATTTTGTTTTATTCAAAATTATCTTGGCCCATTTTTTCTTATGTGTCAAATGAGACAAATCAGAATAAAATCATCAGATGAAGAGTTACCATGTAGATGGCTACAGAAGAAATTTTGTTTCAAACTTAACATTTTTTTTTCTTTTCTTTACTGGTGCACATTATGCAGTTCAAGTCAGGCTGGTTCCTTCTGCCGCATCCTCTTGGCAGTGGATTACAGGCGTGAGCCACTTTGCCCAACCCAGAATAGTTCTTATTACCTTCATTTTTAAGTTCTCATCATGTTTATTTATTTTCAAATAAAACTGAATATATTTAAGTAGAACTTAAGAATGGAGCTCAGGGTTCATTAAACACTGGGTAGGAACCCACTGGCTGACCTCACGCTCACTTGTCTATACCTCTCAGCTCAGAAGGCCCCTGATGGGTGGGTCCCTTCCAGTCAGTTTTTTTTACAATTATATTTTCTTTTTTATTTCTTTTTTTTTTAACATTCAACATTCTTTCTTCTCTCTAAATATGGATTACAATATATATATAAAAAAGTAAATTATTGATTTCCCCATTTGAAAAGGACAGTGTGAAGCATTACAAGACTAATGTCCTTGAAGTAAATATATGCATATAAACAAGGATGAATTTCAATTCTACTTTGGCGATGTATTAGTTTTATGACCTTGAATGTGATATTTATCTCTCTGAACCTCAGCTTCCTCACATAAAAATAGCTATAATTTTATCTGTCTAAACAGGAGGAAATATATTCCTGAAAAGGAAGAAATATATTATACAGAATGTCCCTGAAACAGGCTATTGTGAGACTTAGACAAAATATTCATTATTGAACTTTCTGCTCATGCTATAAAGATATAACCTATCTAACCTGGGAGGTCTTCATATAGAATATACTTGATGATATTCCTCTGAAATAATCAATAAATGAGCAAACTCAGTAATATTTTGAAAATAATAAAAAGGAAGCATATTCCATATTAGGTACTCACTAGTGATTCAATATAAATATATATTAACTAAATGGATTAATAAAATCAAGTTTTGATATAGGCATAGGAACTTACTATGTGGTAAAGAAAGACATATAAAGGAACGAGACAGAAAAATATTAAATGATATTAGAAAATGTAGCTAAATATTAAACCCCAGCTAGATCTTTAAATTCATTGCTGAAAGTATAAAACTCAAATTAAATATTGAGGACGTTAAGCAATGTGCTGGATTCCACAGTTAACGAGAACCCTAGCTGAAAATTAAATTGCTATAACATGTAGCATAAAGCTATATAAGAGAAATGTTATTAGTTCCATGATGGCTATTAAATATGCATACAGAATACACACATAGGAAAATGGTGTGTGGGTGCCTGTGTGTTAGTGAGTGTGTGTGTGTATGTAAGTGTGAGTATGTTTTACATAGCAACTAGATTCACAGGATAGATGTCAGCTTGGAAAAGATAAACAACCAACAAAGAAATTAAGTTTTAAGAAAGTTTGTTCCTAGTCTAGCCTTGGCAGTATCATTACTCAGAAAAACTGCAGACTTTCACCAAGTTCCAGTGTGAGATGTAATGAGTTTAGTTTCTCAGCTATAAGGAATTGAGACACATATCTGTGACCAAGAGATATAATATTCTTTTTGCACTTAAATAGCAGTTATTTTACGTTTCTATTCTATTCATATATATATATATATATATATATATATATATATATATATATATATATATATATCCTAGTAGCCAATCAAAACTGCTGGAACATGAAACGAGCTAGATAATTTGACCCACATCTTAATAAAATATGGGAGAAGAAAGTAAAGAAAAAGGAAATTCAACAGATACTTAGGCATAAGGCTAATGCTGCTGTCAATACAATAATATAATTCTCTCACAAAGAGAATAAGAAACAATTATTCTGGAGCCAAATATCAATGACCACTGCTCAGGACAGATGCAGATTGCCTCAAATTCCATGTTTCAGCATGGTAAAATTTCATGCAGTTTTTATAGGAATAGTCATGAATCAGGTATCTCATAGCCTTTTAAAACATTTGGATGGTGGAGGCTAGTGATTTAATTACATTCTGAAGGATTACTTAAGGCCCACAAATACATTAAGTCACCTAAAGAGGATGTCATAAATGTCTACTAAGGGGTTAAAGATGTCCAGAAAATAATTTGTAGGGAGGTTCTGGACCTGTAACTTTCCAATTTCTCCATAAAGCCCTAGTCAGTCAATTAGCTTGGTTAGAAGGGCCCAGCCTAATGTGGTTCTTTCTAGAATCGTTCATTTCTCTCACTCCCCACAGACCACAAAGGTCCAAGGACAAGAAAAATGTTTTGTTGACTAAGAACACACTTACTGGCCAGTGAATACAGACAGTAGGGAGGGCAGAAGCTCATGCAGAATGGATGTTTTCCCTTGTCTACTCATGATAATTATTTGACACATAGACACAATTTGTAAAAAGCGACAGACAACAAAACAATCCTCAGGGAAACTTAATGTTAGGTATTGTTTCTCTAGACCCATTGTCTGACCTCAGATATGTGTGTCTTTGCAGTGAGCAGGGGATGTGCAGTCACTGCTAACCGGTCTTGAATAATTAAAACAAACAGACACTGCTTAGATCCCAGTAAACAGCTTTTCCTGCCTTTATGTTAAATGTTAATTACAGCATTCCAGGCCTCACTAGTTAATTGAATTGGTAGTCAGAGAATTTAACATTTACTTTCAATTGACTGCAGGCTGGGCTGGAGGGATGAGAATGTGCTCTCTGGGGACACTTAGTTGTTCTGAACCAGCACTCTTTTTCCGCAGCAGCAATGCACTGGGATCCTCATAAAAACACAACAACGCCCTGGAACAGCTTGGGAACTGTGCTGTTAGTGGTTATTGTTCTGCAACCTAAAGCTTTGTTAGAAGTCTGTCCATGTCATCTTTGAATCAACTGATAGAAACGCTACACAGGGATTGTTTTGTATCAAGAAGTGAGGGTTGGTTTCACAAATACACTATGTAGCCATTGTACATCTAGCTATTTTCCTAAAATAGGCAGATACTTATCTTTTTTTTTAAAGGTTTATTTTATTTATTATATGTAAGTACACTGTAGCTGTCTTCAGACACTCCAGAAGAGGGCGCCAGATCTCGTTACGGATGGTTGTGAGCCACCATGTGGATGCTGGGATTTGAACTTATCACCTTCGGAAGAGCAGTCGGGTGCTCTTACCCGCTGAGCCATCTCACCAGCCCATTTTAAATACTACTTGAGATTGTCTGTCAAATTTCTGCTTAGTATATATATATATATATATATATATATATATATAAAATTTTTTAAATGTATTTTTAAGAATTTCCCAGTTTCAAATACTTTCTTTGTGGACATGTCCCATCAATATGGACATAGTGTTACATAATAGTCTTACCTCTTTAATACTTTTTTTTTTAAGAATCTTACACAAAAGCCTCCTAGGAAGCTGATGAGATGGGTAATATTATTCTCCTCCTTAGTAAGATGAAACAGAGACACAGAAAGGTAACTGGTAGATCTATTTTTAGGATTCAAGCTACTTCCTTTGTTCATGCTCTCAGTGTCTATTCAGAAACAGGGCAAAGGAGAGTGTAAACAGATACTAATATGCAAAACCTAATCTTGGAAAAGAGATGGTGTGTTTTGGAAGCTAGAAGGATCCGTGTGGCTGAATTATTACTTGAGCAGGGGTGGGGAAGTGCATAGGCAGGTGCAGACGGAAGGAAGCTGGAGTAAAATAATTCAGTGCTTTAGTGATTATGATAAGGTGCTGTTCTTAGAACAACAGGAAGCCAGTAAATTGGCTTTGAAAGGTCATTCATACTCATGTGGGAAACCCAGCCATATCCATTTGCTTTTGCACTTTCTCTGACTGTGTTTGTATCATTGAGGCAGAAGTGGATAGTTGGAATTAGGGACAGGTTACCCAGTAAGCCAGAAATATATGCTATCTGGTCCTTTGTGGAAAAACTATTGAGTCTGGGTTAAGGAATGACTTGACTGAGGCTATTTAAGGAAGCATTTCATTTGTCCAGTGAAAAGACCACACACACACACACACACACACACACACACACACACACACACACACACACGCATATGGAAGTAAGCAGAGGACTTGTGTATGATATGCTTTGAAGTGCCTGTCATCAAGTGGTTTTTATATTTTAGTGTAAGAATTATTGGAGGATGCACTAGCAGTGTTAATTTTGGACTGCCACAAGCTCTCATTATGTAGTTTGAGAGGAGCCAGAATTGGACAGGAAGACCATGACAACTACTTTTCTAACTAGTTCCCCAGCAAATGCTTAATGGAAAGCATTTCGCTAGTTAAGAACTGGAAGAGGTAAGCAAGGATTGGGAGAAAGGCAATCAAGAATAACTTCCCAGGTCTGAATCTGGAGGAATGAGACACTTATGAATGGCACTTAAGGCAAAGGAGAGGGCACAGAAAGGAACTTGTGCTTCAAGAACAAAATGAGTCTTGGGAGACATTTGAAATGTCTGTAAAACAGGAAACTGAGTAGAAAAATAGAGATAAGTTTAGAATCTGAGATGCCAATACAATTGGATCATATTTAGATTCAGAAGCATGAGACCATCTAGGAGTATAGGGTATAGAGCAGGAACATAAAGCAATCTCAAGTAGATCCTAGCAGAATACATCTGTAGGGTGTGGCTTGTGGGTGGGAGATTCAGCAGCAATTAGAAACTAGAAGCATAGAAGAAAGCAAGAAAGAGTCAAACCATCAGTGGGTGTCATGTCTTTGGAAACGAAGACTGGAGTCCCTCATGCCTTCTAAGGTAGACATCACTTCGCAGTTAGATAGACATTTCAAAACCAGTGCTCAATCAGGCGTTACTTTGCTTGAAGTGAGATATCAACCAGCACACTTTGAGACTTGAGTCTGAGCCATGTGATGAACTGAGAAAATCCTTTGAGGATTTCATGAGTTCGATCACAAAAGGCAGGCACTTAGTGAAACAGGGAATTACTATTTACTCTTGTGCAAATCCGTGAACTTTCGTGTGATACAAACATACGGGCTGAACCTGCCATGAGATTTATTTCTGTCACTTACTAGGCCACTGCATTGCACAAACTCAAATTTAGTGTACACTGCTCACTGTATACAATGCGAGCAACTCTCCAGTAGTTACAGAATCAGTAGTAACTCTAATTTCCTCTACAGCTTATTTGCCTCTTTACTGGGTTAAATCTAACAGCAAATTAGTCAACACAATCTTTCTTGTTCATGATCTATCTTCCTATCAAACAATAGTTTGCCCCCCACAATTGATTATAAAGCACGGCTATTTTGCTTTTCGTTTATATTTCGCAAATTCATTGAATAGATCCTTTGTACTAAAATATCCTAGAGATAAAGGAAGGAAGCAAGGAAACAGAGTTCCCCACCTGGAACTCATCTTTTTAAATCTAGTCTATTTGATTTCATCAGTTCATTGAAACTTAGATCAATTAAACTCAATTTACTGCAAACCAAGTTAATTCAAGTCATCTTCAACTCAACTGAACTTTGTCCCGTACAATTACGTTGAAGGCAGTGCAATTCAATTCAGCAGGTACAATTATATACAAACCGGCTAACGTTAGCTCAGGATGTCATACTCAGATAAAGGATTGGATGACTTAGGAAGAGAAGCATTGGATGCCTCTTAATACTTACACAGATAATGTGGGTAATGGACAGCCTCAGTGAAACATTGATTTAGGCATTATGGAGTATTCCACCATTTATATAAAGATTATGAACCATTCACAGACAAGTAGAAAGGAATACTGATTTTGCTATTGATATATAAATGTCCCTTTCAAAGAAAAGCCTTAAAATTATATCTAGATTTTTTTCAGTTTATACAAGAAGACTATTTGTTCACATTAAAAACATTAAAAATTAAAATTGAAAAGCTCTTTTTAAAAATTGTGTGTGTGCTGAGGGGTGAGCGGCAAATCAAGACAACCGTGTATGTGAATCACCAATTAGTTGTAATTTTGAGTCTTAGGAATTATTATTAAATTATTTGTTATGTTTGAGATTGAGTGTGAGTGACCCTCTTACCCTTGAAAAGGGGCTCTTGAATGTATCATATTCTTGTCCATTTTTTTTTAACATGCTGACTAGGATGGTGGCTGTTCTCCCTCCTAGCCCGTCCTTATTAGACTTTTGAGGGTGCCAATGATGTCCTTTGGATCATTATTTAACACTGGGCTTCCAAGAATCTAAAAAACAGGGAAATTGGTTTTAAGCTCCAGTTTTTTCTCTTCTGGCTTCAGTCTTCCAATATTTGTACTGCAGAGTTATACTATATGAGCAGCTACAACTTCCTCGTCTTCTAATCTAAAATGTGAAGTTTATCAGTCCAGCAATACAGATAAGATACATTAATTACTTTCCTATAGCATATTGCCAGAGAATGATGACTTTATTACTGGCCTGTTTCCCTTTTCCTCTTCTAGCATCCAAAGCAAACAGGATTATTTGAAAAATCAAATTTTGATTTTCTTTCTTCCTTTATATAAAATAAACAGACAGCATAAATATTTATATATTCTTTTAGCTTCAGATTTTTTCCTACATTCTTCTAGACTAGATTACGGATTTCTACAGGGATTTTAAAGCCTTTGCTTTATAGATTAACCTATCATTCTATGATTTCATAACTTTATTTTCTGTCTATTCTAAAGGTTGCTACTTGATGGAGCCGGGCTTCATGTCAGCTTTGCTTTTTTCTTTCTTTCTTTCTTTCTTTCTTTCTTTCTTTCTTTCTTTCTTTCTTTCTTTCTTTCTTTCTTTCTTTCTTTCTTTCTTTCTATTTTCTGAGAATGAGCCTAGTTTCCTTCAGTAGGATACTTCTAGGAGAAATCACACGGAACGGCTACTTATTGTGTTTCCTTAGATCTAACAGTTTGGAAATACTTTAGAACCACATTCTGTGCTCACCTGTATTTGACAGAATGCTGCTAAGGATAAGTATAGTCTGTTTATTTTGGGGGGACTGTTGTGGAGTGGGCAGTAGTTTATATGTTGAATCAGAGGTAGGCATTGTGGATAGAGGAAATCTTTCTCACCAGTTCTGGCAAACCAACTGACATCCTCTTCTTTGCAGTTGTTTGTGAGGTTTAGCATCATGCAGGGGGATTAAAAAAAAAAAAGCTCTTACGTGAAAACCAACATTGTCTAAACACAGAGACTATGAAAGATGGAACAGATGATTGTTTTAGTTACTTTTCTGTCGCCTTGATTACATATTTGATACAGGCTGGAGAGGAGAGGTGGTTTACCAGTTAGTGGTACTGGTCCTTTTTCATAGGACCAGAGTTTGATTCTCAGAAACTACATGGTTCACAACCACTTGTAAATCCAGCTCCAGCAAACCCAACACCCTTTTTTGGCGTCCTTAGCTATATGCATGAACATAGGTATATGCATGCACACACATACATAGCCACAAACACACAAGATGAATAAGTAAAAAATTAAAATAATTTTTAAAATACTCTGACAAAGGCAACTTACAGAGAAGGGGTCTATTCTAGCTCCCACTTCAGAGGTGCAGTCTTTCCTGTTGAGGAAGTCAATGAAGAAGGAACTGTTTGCTTGAGCTCATTATATTATTCACAGTTAGATAGGACAACAAGAAGAAGGGCTTTTGCTTGGTAAGCTTTCTCCCCTTTACACAGATCAGAACCAAAGTTCAAGGAGCTATGCTGTCTATCATTATATGGGTTTTCCCATCAATTAATAAATTAACACAATCCATCATAAGCATGCCCCAAATCTAAGAACATCTCTCACAGATGTGCCTGGAGGCTTGTCTCCTAAGAGATTGCATAGCCTATCAAGTAGAAAATACTAACTTTTACAATGCCCAATGTTAGCATATGTGTTTTAGCAGAAAATACCAAAAAATCTGCTTTTATGGTAGGTTGCTTTTGTTACATACAATCAGAGTAAGTATTCTAAGGGTAACATCTTGGATGGTCTATGTGTGCAGAGAAGTCAATTCAATTTTAGTTTTACTTTTTAAAAAGTTATTTCATTATAGTTACAAATGCAAGAACATGTATTCTCTCTCAAGAAGTCATTATTTGAGTTACATTCCACATAGTCTATTTAAAATTCTAGCAAATTTGACCAACCCCCTAATTGCCTTTAGACAATACTTGGCTTCATTTACATTTCATAAATTTATATTTCTAAGCAATTGGGCCATCTGAATTCATAAATAAATTCTCCCTTAGTTCTTGTGTAACTTTGTCATATCTGATAATTTGGACATAAAGGATGAAAACGGAATGCTCCCAAGAGCTTCACACATACAAATTATAGTAAAATACCTTGCAAAATTGCTATCTAGTGTGCCGAAACCTCTTTATGGGGCATAGTGCACAGTACATGAAACCATAAGTATACATAGACTACTTAACAAAAAGGTATAACTGCCTTAAAGTGGATTTTATCAAACATTTATACTCTTGTAAGCACCTTCAGTGTTATAAGAGATCTACAAAGAACACATTTTATATCATTTTTACTAGTTATGGTGTCTGCGTAATTTAAGATTGTTTTATAAAATATTAGAAGATCTCTGTTTATGGCCGAAAATAAAGGACAGTCAAAGGCTCCTGGAATTGCGGGACTCACTACTCCTATGCCATGGATGACACAACCTCAAGATGGATACGATCTAACAGGGGCACCCAATTATCTCCCCTTCCTTAGACTTCACATGTTTTGGTTTGTTTAATTATGGAAATACCATTTTAAAATAAACATTAATTAAATATTTAAAGTAAATAATAATGCTAAGTATTATTCTTCCATTGCTAGAGATTGAACCTTGACTCTGGTATATGGCAGGTAGATACTCAGTTATTGAGCTATATCCCTCATGCCCTGAATCTAAACTTTCTAAAGCCAACCTGATTTTTTGACATTCTTCAATGTTTCTTAATCTGAAAAAAAACAAAACAAAACAACAACAATAATAACAACAACACTGGGTTGCAATTTTAGTTGATGCAACCCTGATGTCATTTCAGCACTCATTGAGTGATTTTTATTTTTTACTGATTTAAAGGAAATGTGACAGTCTCTTCTCAGAATCTCAAATGTGTATATATTAAAAATAAGTAATTTCATTATGTTTCACCTCCAACTCCTTGAGAAAATATGATCATGAGATTTATGATCATGCCCAAATGTAAGTCCTTACATTTCTAATTTTGTTAAACTAAGATCTATCATAGATGTCCAACACAAAACAATCTTATGGTGTAATCTGGGGAGTTATGATTTGGAATGGAAGAAGAGACATTGTTTATAAGTAATTTCTTAGCCACATGTGATTTTCAGTGGAATGAACATACAGAAGATGTAAGACTCTGCTGAGCCTTAGCTCACCAGGGAACCCTTGAGTGAACCACACAGAGCCAGGAATCCATGCAAAAAGCAAGAGGAATTTATTATTTCCTACACCCGAAGGAGAGATGGTGACACCCCCTTGCTTCCCTAGCCCATTTGGTCAGTCTTTATACAGTTTTTCAGAGCAGCAGTCATTAGGCAGAACATTATAACTTTTAAACTGATTGGTCTCTGGGGAGTGAGGTGGCAGGGTCTGTCCTACCAAATGTGTTTACCTGGTCTAGGACTCCCCCACCTGCAGGTCCATTGGTCCTGCAGAATGTTAATTAACCTTCCCTTTCCAGAGGACAAGGGTCTGGTAGAATTTTCAAAAAGGTCCTGAACTGACCTTTTCAAAGACATATATCATTTCCATGATTCCTGTAAAGGGTATTCTGCTACTGTTTTTTTGAAACCATACAGATTTCTAATGCCTGGAGTTATGGCACTAGACTCTGCCTAAGGCTGAGACTCTGGAGTCCCTGAGATCGAAAGCTATTGTGCAAGTCTCAACACCCATGCCTGTCCAGGAGCTGCACCAGTAGGCAGTGCCCTCTGTAGCTGCTCAACTAAGGGTTATAAGACACATGTTTGTGTGCATGACTATGTACATTCAGCTCTTACCCCACTGGAGTCAATTTCTTATCTATATAGACCTTCATTCTTACTGACTAGAAGCTTGGGACTCATCTTCAAATACAGGAAACTAATATGGTAACTTCTTGCTGAACCTGTCCTTTTAAGTTGTAGTCAGGAACTATAGGGGAGCAGAGCAAAAGCTGACTTTCTAAATGGTCAGAAAATATTAAAGTATAAATGAGAGAAACACCTTGTTTAGTTCTGAGCCTTCCTAATATCAGGATGTCTTAGGGGTGATATTTTAAAAGCTTTAAGAGTCCTTCAAATTGAAGTTTTTCTTCAAGGACATTTCTATCACTCTCAAATTATTTCCAAACTAAATAGTTTATAAAGACTTAGGAGAGGCCCTTGGTCTTACCAAGATTATATGCCCCAGTACAAGGGAATGTCAGGGCCAGGAACTGGAAGTGGGTAGGTTTGGGAGGAGGGCGGGGGGTGGGGGAGGGTATAGGGGACTTTTCGGATAGCATTTGAAATGTAAATGAAGAAAATATCTAAAAACAAACAAACAAACAAACAAACACATGACTTCAGACTTACATAGTTTAAGCCAGCAGTTAGACAAAATGATTTCCAACTTGTAACCTAAAATATCTATGAAGCTACAGGTTAATGGGGTGGTAGTACTAAAATCATGAGCCAAGATGAATTCTCCTAGACAGCTGATGCCTCAGATCTGGATGTCAACCTTTGGGCAAATGGAGATGCAGGGCAGGGATGGGCCCTGATGCTGTGACATCCTCATTGATAGATTCAGAAACACAAACTCTGCAACCTTGCCACTGGGTTGTGCTTCTAATGGTCTCCACAAGACAAGACAAAGTCAAGAGTGAAGGCTAAATATCTCCATTGTGAGACAGATCAGAGGAGCTCTCCTCTTTGTAGCATTAGGTAAAGGAAGACATTCTCAAGTGGTCTTAAATAACAATAAGTACAGCTAAATGTTATTAGAATTGTTAGTTCTGTATCGTACTTTCAATAAGAATTTATTGTGTGCACTCTTGTGTGTTTCTTGCCAATGAGCAGCACTGTTAAAACAGCCATTTGCTAGCCTACTCCTCATTCCTAGAAGCTTTCTGCAAGCACCCAAGAGATAATGGGAGAGGCCCTTTACAGGTAACCAACTGTTACAGCTCTCATGCAACGCAGCTATAGCTGTGGCAGAAGAAAAGATTTTGTTAGGGATTCTTCATATAACCTACTTGGGTCTTGAAAAACTTAATACCTCACAGGACAATCTCTGATGAATTCTGGCTGGTTCTGCAGCCATTGTTATGTTTGTCAGACAGGGAAGATGTTCCCTGATGAGTCAGCATTAGGCAGATCACAATCCTTCATTTGTGCTTTTTGCAACAAATAGTGCAATTGCCCTCGCCAAATGACACTCTTGGCTACATAATCAGGCAGTTCTTTTTACTTCTTGAGTCAGTTATGATGAGTCAACAAATAAACTGTTATGTAGCACCACACAGCAGAGCAAAATGAGAGTCACACTTGGTAGTTCAGTAGTGTGTGGTGTCAAGAGAACTGTGTCCAAAATAAAAGTTCAGCCTACTATCTACTAGTTTTATAATAGTAATGCAAAGATTTACTCTCCACAGTAAATCACCTAACTTAAATCAATTAAAAAACAAGTACCCCCAGAGCTCATGTCTCTACCTGCATATGTAGCAGAAGATGGCCTAGTCGGCCATCATTGGGAAGAGAGGCCCCTTGGTATTGCAAACTTTTTATGCCCCAGTACAGGGGAACACCAGGGCCAAGAAGTGGAAGTGGGTGGGTAGGGGCACAGGGCAGGGGGAGGGTATAGGGAACTTTCAGGATAGCATTTGAAATGTAAATAAAGAAAATATCTAATAAAAAAAAATTCAAGTTAAGTTTCAATCTTTGACAGTTGGCTTTAAGGGCCAACATACCATGTTACAGTAATCTTGAGAAAGTGACTTAATACTTCTAAAGACTCAAATTTTCTTCTTCATAAAGAGGAAGAAGCTAAACACCCACTCTTAATGGCTGTCATTAGATTTTAATTAGAAATTCCATATAACATTTGGTAGCATTTATGAGGGGCTGAGTGTTACTTTTGAACATCACAGCAATGAAGAGTGTCCCATTTTATTCAGGGCAGCACAGCAAGTATTTGAGTTGTGGAATACTATTTTTTTTCATCAATATATTTAAGGTTCTCTATGCTGATTTTGCTTGAAACTTGGCTGTTCTCTACATCTTCTTCATTGTCTAATTTGAATTAAAACATAGGCTCCTTGAATTCAGAGTCACATGAAAATTTATTCCAGAGTAAAAGCATTTTAAGACTTTGGGATTCCTACAAGAAGTCTATGTTCAGTGCATATCCATGACACAGCACCTAATTTTGTGTCCTAAGAGCCAAATGTAATACTCTCTATTATAGGAAAGAACCAAACCCAAGCCTATTTTAAGCAATACATACTCTAACTTCTAAGGCTATCACATATGAGCTTAATCTCAGTAGTAGTAGTATTAATAGCTGAGATTTAATGAAATCTTACCACATTCCAGACAATGTGCTTTACATAGAGAATCTTATAAAACCCCTTTGCAAAGATATTGTAAATGTCACCAATACTACAGAATTATAGATAAGAAATGGAAGCCTTAGAGGTGTGTGTGTGTGTGTGTGTGTGTGTGTGTGTGTGTGTGTGTGTGTAACTAAAATACAGTAGAAGACCTTTTTTAGTTGGGAGTAGAAATTTTAAAACTACTCAGAATCAATATATAAAATAGACTGTATTAGTGACACACAGATGGGACCTAAGTCATCTACATATCTTTTCTCCAAATCTAGAAGAGCTATAAATGACATACTTTTTATTTTGAAGAGAAAATATCTCAAAACCAAGTTTTCTCAAGCTTGTACAAATCTTCATTCTGCTTGTGAAGTGACTTGTTTCACAATCATGGATACATAATCATGGCAGGCTCTTGTTCTCAGCTCTAGTGAAATCTGGTCACATTTTTGATAAACTATCTGTTAGATGTAAAGTGAACACTTACTTTGATTTTCTAGGATACAAAAACATTTATTAATTTTCATAATGAAAGTATATGTAGAGATATATTTTATTCACAAAGGTATGAATTGATCCAGATTTCCTCCTTTTACCAAACTTGTTTGTCTCAGTATAGGAATGTTTTTGTCAAATATGTTCATAAAAGATTTGTGTTTGTAAAGCTCTAAAACGAAAAGTACAATGAGATGTGCCTTAAAATTTACTTCTGTTTCAATTTAACTGTTTATTAGTACTTTTGATTTTCATTGATCAAATAGCAGTAGGTGAAATTTTTGACATGCATAAGATTATTTTTCTATTACTAAACAAGTAAACATTACTTGGAAGGTAAAAATAATTAATTGTTCACAATTATTTATTTTATTTCATATGCAAATAATCACTTTGTAAATAAAATAGCGATGTGATATGGTCTTCTAAAATATGGTCGGTCTCTCTCTCTCTCTTTCATACATACACACACAAACACACAAACACACAAACATGTACACATACAAACATACTAATAATGTTTAAAAACTGCCTGTAACAATGCAAGGTGGGTAGTGGATTTGGATAAAACGTGTACCAGTTCATTATTAAATACGAAATGCACTTTCATGTTGCACAATGATTCAGCACACTGACATTTCTAACAATAGCTCCATGAGTCATGAGAGTTGGTTAGTTATGTGCAAGTGATGCACAGAGAAAGGGAAACACCTGAGATGAACCCCAGTGATTTCCCCAAAACCAGTTCTTTAAAATATCTGCCCATAGATGTCCACAGCCTACTTGTCTACTGCTAATCAGTGACAACAGATCTGCAAATGGGTAATAATTGGTATAGAATATGTTAAAAGTTTGTACCAATATTAAATATTTTTATTAAGAGAGTTTTAATTTGAAAAGGAAAATTGACTCAAATAAGTGATGCAGTTACAGATATTGTTGACATGTGTGTGCCATAGGTTTCCATCCTACCTAGAGCCAAAACAGTTATGGGAGACTAGAAGTCCTTTGATCATAGTTTTGCATGCTTCTGTGACAAAGCTAAGTACTCCACCAGTGGTAGCAATATGTCTACTGTTTATGTAGGGCATAGGAAATGTGCTGACTGTTCTACTCAGTTGTAGTTTGTAATTGAAGAAGGTCCTTCCTTTAAGCCCCTGCTCATATTGCTTTGTGTCCATTCCTATACCTTCCTATACCTTAAAATCATGTTCTCTTCATCTAGGAGGTGGGCCATATAAACAACACTAAATGAATTCAGTAACATACTCTGTGTGTGTGTGTGTGTGTGTGTGTGTGTGTGTGTGTGTGTGTGTGTGTGTATAACAATAACAACTAAGGAAGAGGACATGAATTACAAGAGAGTGAATGCAGTAGGCTCTGTGTGCGTGTGTGTGTGTGTGTGTGTGTGTGTGTAACAACTACTAAAGAAGAGGTATGAATTACAAGAGAGCAGGGGAACAGGAGGAGTTAGAAGGGGAAAGAGGTAGAAATTATGTAAATTTAGGACTCATATGTATTGTCAAAAATAAAATAAATAAATTTTCAAAATAATCTGCTTTTAGGCAATAGATTATCAGTGGTCCATAGTTAAAGAACATCTTGCCAATGGTTCTCTTCTGGTCCCCCATTGGTCCTCCTGATAGAAATCCCTTTATCTTCTTTACAAGTTTATGTCTCCACTTTCTCCCCTGTCCCTTTATCTTTTACCCTTTCTTTTTTGTGGTTATTCAGCCCTTTGGAAGAAAATTCTCCCTTTGGGAAGTTTCATTTAACCAATAACTACCTAGGCCACTGTCATCTTGAAAGCTTTCTTTTTACTGCTACATGGGCCAAGAGATGGGGAAACAGCCTAGAAGAACATCAGGGCAGCATGGGGAAGAAGAGAATATGTGACAGGAAAAGCACAGCACTAGGGTTTAGGATATAACATCTACATCTTTAAGATTTGAAATAAAATTGATGGTTCAAAATAACTATTGACCAAATAAATCAATACCACATATTTTATATTTCCAGAGGAAGAACTATAAGTGAGAAATAAGATATTCATTGGATTACCTATTCAATTTATAAGTGTTTATTAGCTTTGGATTATGTTTTGGGTAACATGTCAAAAAACATACATAAACTAATAAGTAGAATCAGCTACATAATTCATTGAGTTTGCTATGAGAAAAAAATGTATGAGTCTTGATTCATAATTTATTTAAAATTTCAAGAAAATAAGAGCAGGACATTTAAAAAAAAGAGCAATAGACAAACATACCAACCAACCAACAAACAAACACATAAACAGTCCTGTGCTACTGTAAGGTTTTCCTGGTGTCAAGCAAAAGACTCTTTCTTTGTGGATTTATTAAACAAACCATAAGATGACACCACAAATGACTTAGAAATGCAGACGCGGGTAGCATGCTTTAGTGTATCAGAGGAAGTGACACTTAAGCTGAGATGTAAATGGAATACCAATGAATTTGAAGAATCAAAAAAGTTTCATCTTATTGGAGGGCACAATGCAAGAGAGAAGGGAGATGAGAGGGTAGCCTAGAAGATTTTATTTTTATCTTAAAAATAAGATGAAACCATTTAAAAAGCTTAAGTAGAAATGTCTTAATCAGATTCCCATCTTTAAAAAGTAATTTAGATTACAGAGTAGGGGAAAGTGGGCTGATGGGTTCAGGGGTGACATTGAATGGATGTGAAGAGAGAAGTTGAGATGCTGGAGCAATTTTCCAAAGACAACTTGTAAAAGGTGAGGGCTACTGAACAGAGATGGCACACTTTGTAGGCTGTTTAGTACGTGCGGTTAACAGGGCACAGCAGGAAAGCAAAAAACCGAAGAACCAAGTGCTCATCATTAAACTTACTGTGTTGCATAAACATTCCAGGTTAGCCCAGCTTCGTAACCCTGTTGCCACTGAACATTTCCCCTCCAGAGACACACTATCTAAATGATTTCTGGATCCTGTACACAGTGTATCTCTAGCTTATTATAAGTTCTCAGAAAAGACTTTTCTCTTCTCTTCTCTTCTCTTCTCTTCTCTTCTCTTCTCTTCTCTTCTCTTCTCTTCTCTTCTCTTCTCTTTTCTTTTCTTTTCTTTTCCCTCCCCTCCCCCTCCTCTCCTTTCCTTTCCTTTCTTTTTCTTTTCTCTTCCTTCCTTTTTTCCTTTTTGTTTTATTTATTTATCTGTATATGTATTACTTTTTGTTTTTCCTAACAGAGTTTCTCTATGTAACAGTCCCTGGTTGTCCTGAAACTCTCTTTGTAGACGAGGCTGACTTTGAACTCACAGAGATTTACCGTCTCTTGTCTCCCAAGAGAGTGATGGGATTAGAGGTGTGAGCCACCATGCTTTGCAGTAAATGTATTTTAATGAAATATTTAGCAGATCAAAGCCCACTTCCTTCCACCTGCCCTCTATTACCAAATTACTTCAAAACAAAAATATATATTTATCCACATATAAAATTTAGAAAACTATAAATCATGAGTGGCCAAGAAACAAAGGATCTTCACTTTGGTCAAGGAGAAATACCATGCCAAACTCTTATATTACAATGTCTAATGAAGATATATCATAAAACTGGTGTGTATGGGGCTACAATAATTCCTGAACCCATAAAGGGTGTGCCTGAAGGCATGAGGTCTCAAGTTCCTTCGCCTGTACCCATGGTTAAAAGGAATTCCAGGCAGGATGGTGCATGCTTGTGATCCCAGAGCCATAGTGGGGAAGACAGGCAGGCAGACCATGGGGATCTCTGGCCAGTAAGGGTAGCCTATTCATGTGAGCTCTGGGGCAAGGAGAGACCCCAAAATGGATAACATCTCACAAATGAGCCCATGTCTTCCTCTGTGCCCTTGTGCCCACTACACATACACACCTGCATACACACATGTGCCTACATGTGCATCTAAACACACACACACACAATATAATATATTTTAACAAAAGAGCTACAAAAAGCCAAGAAACACACACACACACACACACACACACACAATCCCTCAGTATTTTTTAACCAAGAGATAGGTATAAATTAAATATTGTTACCTTCTATCTCATCCTCCCTATATTGATTATAATAACAAAAGCCAAAGCAAAATATAATAAATGCTGGTGGAAATGTAGAGGAAACAGTATCATTATCCACCATAGATGATGCAGTAGCCACTAGAGAAAACAGCAAGGATGTTCCTTAAAGGGTAGAAACAGAATTATCATGTGACGAGAGATATTACCAGAATGGAGAAATAATGCCAGAAAGTCTAATAGACACCTGCAAATGTGTTTATAACAGCAGGATACAGAACAGTCAACCTACAGAATCAAGACATTTGTCCACAGATGAATATATAAAAATTTATGACTTATGTACACAGTGAAGGAAAAGACACTCATATCTTTTTGGTATAATTGTTGGAACGGAGGCTACCAAGTAGGCAAAATAAGTGAAGACAAGCAAAAAAATGGTGTCACATTTTATGTCACATGTGAAAAATAATGATAATATTAATAATTAATAAGAACAATAACAACATCAACCAAAAGAGCTGGAAGTAGAAGGCTTACTAGGATCTGGTAATAGGTCTAAAGGGATTTTATAGTTTGTTTTCTCTTATTGTAATAAACACCAGGATAAAACAACTTGGGAGGAAAGAGTTTATTTGGTTTATACATCTGTATCACACTCTATCAAGGACGGAAGCCAGGGTAAGAGCTCAAGGCAGGGATCTGGAGTCTGGAACAGAACCAGGGACCACAGAGAAATGTTGCTTACTTGCAGCTCCACATTCCATCTTGCCACTGCCATGTGTGAACTCTCTGCTCAAGCAGACAAAATGCAGAGCGCTAGGCTGCATGCATTTCACCCTACGCAATCAAGTGTCGAGCTTGTGGAAGCTTTCATACCAGTAAATGCTATACTTGCATGTTACCGTAGTAAAAACAGAAGTCTGTTCATCTATGTAATGGACATCCCATGTCCCAGCCCCTCAGAGCCCTGTCCCTGTTCATTATCTTCTCCATTCATAGCTCTCTTAAGCCTAACTGAGGTGTTTTCAAATGCAAAGTATCTTAATGAATCCAATCAAAGAAGTTTCTTCCCAGCGCATAAATCCATTAGGTGAGTGAGTAAAATTACAGTAACTGTGTCAGAAGCAGTGAGTTAGCAGGATGGTCCCATTACTCCATGGGTATATAAAATGTGAGCTAAAAATGATCATTTTGCTATTCTTAGATTTTAGTAGACAACTTTGAAAATTTTTATCTAGGGAACTATCTTAGAGACTTAGGTTGAATGTTGATGAGAGACTCCAGGAATCAGTCACTTATCTTAATAATGGTCTTGAAGACCATTTATTAAAGCAGCGGGAAGCCTATGGCAGTTGTTACAAGACAGACTTGAGAGGTCACTGTGTTGTTTTCTTCCTTGCATTCCAGGAGACAAGGATCCCATGATTCATTTCAATGAGCTTTTGCTGATATTCTTTTTTTTTTTTTTCTTCTTGAAAACCTGACCTGAAATTTTATTGTTGATTTAGAAGCCAGGTAATCTCCTAGCAGGCAGCTTGTGTGCCAGCTAGACTGCTTTTCATGTCTGTGGGTAATAGGTATTCACCAGTGAGACCTGCATGCCAGGTTTAAAGGAAGTCGAAATCCATCCTGTTGCTTTTAGGGTAGTTCATCTCCCAACAGTTTTCCGTAGGTAATGAACCAATCTGTCATTCTTATCAGGAGTGTATCACATCTCTGTGAAGATGACTGTTGGGAGTATCTTCAAAATGGACTTGAACTCAGCTACACCTGTCACCTTGAACTCAGTGACACCTGTCACCTTGAACTCAGGGACACCTGTCACCTTGAACTCAGGGACACCTGTCACCTTGAACTCAGCCACACCTGTCACTTCCAAACTTAGTGGTTTGTCCTATGAAAGGACCAGATGTCTCCAGACGAGGTTTGTGGTTTTCCTAACTTCTCAAAAAGCTAAAAAGGAAAAAAAAAATCCCTTTTATCTTTTGGCTTGATTAAAAAAAAAAAACTAAGATAAATTATAAAACTTGTCAAGATCAGTAACTTAACAGGGCCATTCTCGCTAAGTTTCTTTAGCTGAACTTCGTGAGATGTAATGAACAGCTTCTAACTCAAGTTTATGTCTCGTGTTGAGACGTAAACTGAGTCTTGCTATTGGCAGCCATATTTGTTTCCTGATACTGACTTGTTTGTTAGCTAAAATGTTGATAATCGAATGGTTACTATGAGATTCTTCACCAGGATTCTACTAGACACTCAATAGATCTATCTATTCCTTCGGCATTTTCTAAACATTCACTGAAGTAAAAAACTTATAGCAACTCAGGTCAACCTTGCTATTAGGCATACAGCACAAAACCCAGAAGTTTTATGAATTGTTAGCTACATATAACATTATATAGGTAATAATAATGAATATGCATATGAACAGACACACCAGTGTATGTATCTATGAGCATAGATACACTAGCTACAGTATTGTATCCTTGAGAATGAAGTCCAGACAGTGAAGAGAGAAGTTATTCTTGCTTCTCATTCCTCGTTGTTTTATTTAGGTATCTAGAAAACTTCATCAAGAAGCTTCAAGAACATTTACTGTTACTCTGATTGAGCTTCATCTGCTCACTTAGCCTGTAAAGCTACTGCAGGCTGTTTGTTGAAGTGCCCCTGGCCTCAGTGGGCACCCATCCTATATGCACATACCCACACACGGATCCCCCCCCACTCATAACTAAAACCATTCAGTCTTAAAAAGAGTAAATATGTCAAGAAAATTGAGGCCTGGATAGAGGGGGGATATTCAAAGGGCCAAATGAAGTTTGTAACATTCTGTGAATATCTTATTTTCTCTCCTGCCTTTACTTTTCTGTTCACAAAAGGTGATATATATATATATATATATATATATATATATATATATATATATGTGTGTGTGTGTGTGTGTGTGTGTGTGTGTGTGTGTGTGTGTGTGTGTGTGTATATATATATATATATACACACATAATCTATCTACATCTAAACTTTGGTCAGAAAAAAAGAAACCTAAACCTAAATACTAAAAACTTATTAAAGTTGTTGTATATTTTCTTTAATGAACTGGGAGTTTTCCTTGTGAATTTGCAGGACTTGCAGGGTAGTTTTCTCTGGAAGACACATTTAACCTTTGCCCCTTCTTCCAAGAACTCTCAGACCCACGCTCCCTGTTCCTCTCATGTCAATTTCCTGAATGTCAACTGTTTCTCTTTTTGACTCTACCCTTTGTCAGTGTTTGAAGTCGAGCTCACCTTGTCCATTGAAGTGGTCACTGGCTCATTTCTATACCTTGTCCTTGTCACCTTTTAGACAGTTAAAACAGTGCTTTTCAAACAGTAGGATGTGATCCATAAATGGGTCATGGAATCAATTTAGTGGGTCATGACTAGCATTTATAAATGAACTGGAATTGCTTAGACTAGAACAGAAAAGAATAGAATAGAAAATACAAGAGTGCACCCTACAACGAGGGTAACAACTATATTGTGAATTTTTTTTTTTTTTTTTTTTTTTTTTTTTTTTTTTTTTTTTTTTTTTTTTTTTTTTGCGTGTGAGATGGAGAGAGACTGTATGTAGAGTCTCAAAATAGTTTTGCTACCAGAGTCATGGTTAAAAGCATTTCAAAGGCACTGAGTGGAAGCCTGGGGCTAGGAACTTATTTCCCATACATTGCATAGGTGGGGAAGTAATCTACTGATATTACCTATATTACCTAATATAGCACACAGACACTCTTTAGATGTTCTGTGTTAGGATATCTTTTAGAACTAATCAGATTATATTTCTTTCCTGAAAAAAGAATCATAGGATCACAAGGGAAAACCAAAAGCTAGTATATCCCTCTTAGAATCATTATTTAGAATGTTTTTCTGTTTGAAACTTTCACTTTATCTCATCTTTAATCTTAGTTCACACATTATCATATTGTCCATTTTACTTGCTTTTTGGTCTTTGTCTTTCATGTTACCTCTCTCACCTTCATAGCCATCATTTTGTTCTGTGAATGTAAGAGAACTTGCAGATACACATCATCTCATCAGACTTCCACGTGATTTCTTCATTTAATACTCTTGAAGTTGTAATTCCTAAGAGTGCTGTGATATCAAAAGGAAGGTTTAAACAGATCCTTCTACTCATTTATTTGTCTTTTTGTTCATTCATCTGAATTTATACATGTGTATATTTAACATGACATCTGATGGGTAATGAACACCTTTCCATAAAACACATATGATCTGTAAATATAATGGATAGTTCTTTATTTTTAGGATCTGTCTATCCAATCTAGTAGGCACACAATCTCAAGGAACTGACATGTGAAAATTCCCTGGAGTATGACAAAATGAAAACAGGTTGTACTGGCTCCTTGGATTCTAGCAATGACTAAAAACTACATTTTCATGCAAACATAAATTACAAATGGAATTATGATAACTGATTACCCCCCAAAATGCACACAAATCACTTGTAATCCTGCCCTGGAGTGCTGTAGAGTTGGCTCATTGCATACACTCACAGTGCTTGTCAGGCTATTCAATCACAGCCATTTCCAATGGCAAAGTGTGCAGGGCTCTTCAGAAACCAGTATGTCTCTATTCCCCTAAATCTACTAGAAGGGCATCGAGAAGCACCAGAGCAGAGCACAGCTGGTTCACAATGGGAGTAATCCTGAGTGTGTATCTTCATTTTATTCATCTTCAATTTCTGTTTGACAGAATTTCACGCTGCTGTAAGATGTTACATTGACAGTTTAGAGATAATTCTCAGTTTTTTTTTTTCCCCAGAGAACAAGAGCCACTTGGGAAGTGACTGTAAATGTCCTCTGGGTGTCCCAGAGATATGCCTCATCCCTGTGCTGGAAGGAACACACCTCTGGGAAGAAAACAACTTTGATTAGTAATTCTCTTTGGAAAACATTAAGAGAGATCGATCTCCTGTGAATTGTGGGGTCTGTGATAATGAAGCCCTCCCCTTCAAGTGGAGGCCACTCTGTCATTTCTCACTGTCCTCAGCGAGAGACTGAGAAGACAGGAGGAGATTTGCATTTCTAAACAGGCATTTTTCTTTTGATTTATTCCCATAGACTTTGTCCAGAATAAGGTCCTTCTGTCAGTACAGGTGCCGTAACCTTCTGATTTCTAGCATTGTCTCTACCACTCTGCCGGGGAAAAGTTCTGTTACAGATGCTGGCCAACTTGCTGATGGTCTACCCCTTAGTACTCTCCTGGGGCCAATCCTCCTGACCTTCTTGATCTTCTGAAGGACAGAAGTTTACCCAGTAATTCATGAATGTATTCTCAGAGGTGGTCTTCTTGAGACTCTGGTAGAGGTTTGTTTGTTTTAATTTTTTCTGAACATAGATCATTTATTTTATTTTTATCAAAGTGAAATCTATTTCTTCTCCATGAGGTAGATCACTGTCTCTTCTGTTTGCTCTCAATTACTAGCCCATATCCTGATCTACTATAGTGTGTGCATTTACAAATACATATTGGTATACACACATACACATGCACACACACATATGCATATATATGTACATACACACATATATTAGGTATATGGGTATCAAAATATATGCCTATACAAGTCACACATTATATGCACATATATACACAAATATAATAAAAAATAATGTCTTTAAGGGCTTGGGGTTTATGTATTCATAATCATCACTATAGAATATATACACATGTGTATGCACTCAAGCACATGTGTGTGACATTTGTCACAAATATTACATATTAAATGCAAAATCTTTATAATGGTTGTATACAGAATATTTATTATATGCTTATTTACACCTAGATATTTGTCATACTGTTGTGTGTGCATGTATAAAAATGACTAGAAGTCTTTGAAGCTTGGGACTCCTCATTCATTCTGTGTCCAGGATCTATCATTGGAAATGCCAGGGAAATGAATTAGTGAGTTCAATATAAATGCTTCATGAACGAAACGTCTGATTTCAGTGTAGTCTCTTCTCTTTCCCCATATCCACTGTTGGATGTCAGTTCCTTGCACTTAACTGTTGGAAAATTCTTTTTCACTGATGGTGGCTTGCTTGTGGCTCCAGATATGGCCTTGGTGTCCTTGGCACTTGACATCTGTGGTTCCCTGAGAAAGAATGTGCATCATACCTCTGTGAGGATTTGAATTCTCATCTCAGTTTACTCCTTAAGTTCACATGGACCCAGTTTCTTTTCCTTATCCTGAAAACTACCTTTCTTACCTGTATAATCTTTTTATGGGACAAATTCCCTGTGGCTTGCAGGTCTGCAAAACTAACGCTTTCATTTAGTGAAGCACATGACTTGCCCTTTGTGTCTACTGAATATCTATTTTTATTTTGTTTCATGAATGTCTTTACACAAACTGTTAAAATTATTAATTCTGCATTTTCTATCTTACCTATTAGTTTTAATCCTTCTGCTTAGACTGTGAACTAGAAGATGAACATAAGACTTTCTTTGTTGAATAAGTGAAACTAAAAGGAGTGAAATGTAAAGAAACAGAAGCTAACAACAGACTGGTGGTGTTAAGTATTTCCACTGTGTGCATGTGTAATATATACAGGTATACATATACAACAGACACATGGGTATGACTATATGAAATGCTAACATAGGTTGCATACTGTAAATACACATACAGATATGAATTATATTAACTACCTTTAAGGGCTATATCATGGAAGAGTCATGGTGGTGATGAGAGACAACAGGCTTCTATGTAACCTGTTGGTTCAGATACGGTACAGTAAACATAGATCTCAACTCTGTTGTTCTAGCAGAAATCCCAACTGAGAATACTTCTACCATCTCACCCTAAATCTTCTTTCATAATGCCCTCTCTTCATGGAAATCAGATAAGAGAGAACGTAAGGGAAGGAGGTACCATTGGGAGGCTAGAAAGGAAACTAAAGCCATTGTTCGTCCAGTGCTTGAGCAGAGTTACCATGAGGCCAATTCCTAGAGCAATTCCTTTCAGTTCCATGGTCTGCCCTCTGATTCCACAGAAGCACATAGGAAGGAAGCAAAATACAGTAGTCAGATTAGAGATGCCTGTGTATGCAGGTCTGCAAAACTAATGCTTTCATTTAGTGAAGCATGTGACTTGCCCTTTGTGTCTACTGAATATCTGTTTGTATTTTGTTTCATGAATGTCTTTACACAAACTGTTAAATTATTAATTAATAATTATTATAATTATAATTAATAATAATTACAATTATTAATTAAAAACTGTTAAAATTATTAATTATCAGAGGCCAGAACCCTGAAGAGTACTATCTCTCCCCCCTCTAACAGCCAACAGTGCCAGTAGTTCTCAGCCAGAGTTGGTGCCTAATGGAGACCTCCCCATTTCATGCTGGAATGTTCATTGGCTTCATTTTGTGCACATCTTACACAGCAGTCACAGCTGCTATAAGTTCAAAGTGCAACTGTTCTCCCATGTACTAGAGACACAGTGAGTTGCAAAATAAGAAAGGAAGGGAGAAAAAAAAGATAATATTTATAAGAATTTATGAGGGTAGATGGGCGGGTTTGTGAGGGTTGGAGCAGGGTACGAAGGGAAGGTATTATCAAATTGTATTGTCTAAGTGTATGAGATTCTGTAAGAATAGATTGTATAAAGAGACAGAGTCATCAGAAGGCTGGCTAAGGGATCTGTATGCTGGTTTTGTTTCCCACATCTTCCCCACACTGGCTGTATATTGGTATACGTTATCTAACCTACTGCATAGCTCACAGGTTAACCAATGCATGTGCAATCCTTTGGGTTAAAAGTAATTTTGCCTAAGATGCAAAGGCCTTGATGTTTTAACTGATGAGAGATTAGCAGAAGAGAGTAGTGCTGGAATAGCCTGTTTTCAGAGAGACATAGTGTAGTGGCTATCCCTGGTTGTCAACTTGACTATATTTGGAATGAGCTACAATCCAGAATTGGAAGGCTCACCAGTGACCCTAACCTGGAGGCTTGGAGATAGAAGTCTCTGGTCTGGATCTTGGTATGGAGATCTTGATAGCATATCAGCTATGGATTCCAGAAGATTAAGACAGAGATCCCCAAGCTCAAGATCACCTGGGATTAAAGGTGTGATGGCACACACCTTTAATCTGGGTTACACCTTCTGCTGGAGACCATATAAGGACACTGGAAGAAGGGAGACTAGCTCTCGCTCCTTCGCCTGCTCACCATGTGGGACTGAGTAACTGCTAGATCCTTGGACTTCCATTCACAGCTACTACTGAACCATTGTTGGGAATTGGACTGCAGGCTGTAAGTCATCAATAAATTCCTTTACTCCATAAGTTCTGTGACTCTAGCGAACCCTAACTAATACACATAGCGACCAAGAGAACAAGCACACATTTGAGGTTTAACATCAGCATCACTTAAAAAGCAGAAATATTTTGTATAGGTATTTACAGTGGACATATATTTAATTTTTTGGTAAGTAAAAAAGGACTTACTGCAGTGTGAGGCTTATAGAAATGAGAGGACCTTCCAGTCCTATTAAGGACCATAGTCCGGACCACAGCAATGAACTCACCCCCTCATGGACTTGTCAATTCTATATCTGACCATTTCTGGGGTTTGGTGAGTGTTGTAGAGACTAGCCAGAAGTTCTTGATTAACCTTGTTTGGGGCATAGATCATACTTTCCTTCCCTTCTTCCCTTTCAGTTGGACTAAGCGAAGAATGCTAGTCAAAGAAATGCATTCATTCACAAGAGTCATAAGTTGCTTATATGTATGGTGCATGAAAATTTACCTTCAAATGCTCTTCTCTTTCCCTAGCTGTCAGCAGGGTCATGGTGTTCTAAGAACAAGGTTAATAATAAGACTACCATTAACCTGAACTCCTGAATAATTTCCTGGTCCTTCTGTGTACGGACACCAGGGATAGACTTCTTTTGTCATAAGTAACTGAAATTTCATGCTAACATCACTATACTAATATACTGACATTCAAAAAATGTTCTTCTTTGAATATGTAAGACTAGAAAATTGTTCTAGGATAAATCAAGGCCAAGACATTATGAAGCAGTAACCTTTAGAGTGCCTAGGGGGCACTGACAGTATGGAAATGGTGGTTAGAGAGTCTTGGCTAGTAATCTCATTTACTGAACGTTCTCCTTTAGTTACAAATAAGCAGAGTTGTTTCCCTTAATTTATCATTTGATATGAAGTATCTGTCATGATGTTAGCATATATAATTGATCAACAAGCACACAAAACTAGTCAAGAATTGAATCAGCAAAGAGTCCAACCATTTAACGTCTTGTTAATCACAGTAAAGAAAACAGACTTGATACTGGTGGTAGTGGGGGAGTCATTGGGAGATTTAAAAAGAAAGTGAGAGCAGTCAGATTTTATTATCAGAAATATCACTGTAGTAAAAATACGTTTTTCAGCCTGAAACAGGCTTATGACTCAGAATGTGTCAGTTTGAGAATTATCTTGTAATAATTAAAATTTATCTTCTAACAATCAAGGTATCAGATGGTTGCACGGTAGTCTTAAACTAGACTTTAGTGATCTTATGAATGGAGATAAGAAAATGAATTTATGTCTAGAAGAGGAACTGACAGGATGGGAGAATATCTCAAATGGGAGGCTATAGACTGAGAGAGGGAAAAACATGATTACAGCTAAGGTCAAGGTGACCCAATGGGTGGTACTGACATTGCACAGTAGGGAATAGCAATAGAATGGATGGGAAAGGGAATTGCATTCTTCTCAACAGTTGATCTTGGCACACAATGACCTCTTCATTTAGTATCTTCTAGAAATAGTCCCATGTTGACTTTCTCCTCAAACCATTCACTTTTTTGTTTTCTGGTTTTTTTTTTTTTTATATGAAGACATTTTATTAATTGATCTTTCATATTTCCCAGAATAACTTGTCTCAGGATTCTTGAGACTGGCTAAGACACTTTCCTATATTTCTGTTATTCCTTGCAACCATGTATTATGTACTGTGGGAACGTAATATGTTCACTTGTGTAATTTTTATTCTGCAATTTACCCGAGACCAACTGAAGACAAAATCTGTCTTCTGACATTTGATTCTCACAGCTACAGTGGGATCCCGAGGGGAGGGGAGGCATAAATAAATGAAGGAAACAGAAAGATTTTGTAGAGGAACAAATTGAAAGCAACTAATAACATTTGCTCTCACACTCTTTGTTTCTGTTTGAAATTTGTGACATGCAGTGAGCACAGATGGCACACGACTGGATCTGCACAAACCTCTCCACTCTCATTCAATCTCCCCATTTCTCCCTCACCCCCTGCGAGGAGTGGTCACAAATCTCAGAATGGCTCCAGTATTCCCCTAAGCATTTGTCTCTGATCACAGTAGGAGTCCACCAATCTTGTTAATAGACTCCACAAGAGTTTCCTCCTCAAAATTAATAATTGAAAATGAGAAACTTGTGCATAAGTGACCTGGAAATATACCATGTAAAATGGTGTGTTCAAAAGTTCCGCTCTGCTCTCTGTATTACCATAGAATCAAAATAAAGAATTGGGCGTGCCCCTGCTGTTTCTGGTCTTCAAACGCAATGACTCTCTCTTGTAAATGGATGCAAACTTATTTAATATGTTTCAGAGATGAAATCTCTAAGCTTAAATTGTAGAAATGAAGAACTATGCTAGTCTGCTTACAGTACTTAGATTTTAAGACCCTGTGGCTGAAGACATCACAAAGTTTGGCAGAAAGACAAAGAAATCTTACTATAACTGAGCGGGAAGCCTTCACCTTAACTAGCTAGATTCCATAGTGCTGGAAGTTATAATGCAAATCAGTTCAGCAAGAGAGGTCTTCAATGAGCTTATCAGGCTGTAGACAAACTGCCAGGTAAGAGATTCAATGCTGGTCAAATAGTAGGATGGTAGGGCTAAATAACTACTTCTTAATGGGAAGGATCTGAGGACCATCCCACTGGATGGAGTTCATGTCTGTTATTGTAGATCTCATTAAAGGCTCATGGCTACCCGGATCATAGGCCCAAATGGTATACTCACTGTTTCTTGTTTTGCTAAATGTTTTGTGTGTTGCCAAACTGCCTCCTAAATTTTTATGTATATATCCATAAGTGAGTGGTGCCCTGAGTCTTGGTCAGAGACTAAATGGTAGTAAATGCAGAGAATAATGGCTGGTCAATATACTGATAAAAGGTGACTCTGAGATGCTACGCTCTCAATGGGACATCCATAACAGGGCATTCCCACTCCAAGGCTCAAAGGATATCAAAGAAGAGGTTGCAGAAAGGATGCAAGAGATTGAAGATAAGGGGTAGGGCTGAGAAATATTGTCTTTTGGACATGAGGTGTCCATTGCTCTCATAAACTCATAACTTCTCCCATTGCTTGTACATGGGCTGCATTAAGACTGAACCTGCCAACATTCATTCATGACCATGGGGTCTTGCTTCTCCTTAGAAACTGTTGGCTTTTAAAAGCTTCTGAGGGAAGACTTACTGCTTCAGTCATGTAACTACTGAGAACAGACAGTACCATGATCCAGTGAACAGTACCATGCCTATGTCCATGAGATCAGGCCTGGTTAAGCCTGGTAGGTTTCAAAACAAAATCAAAACAACAAAAGCAGAGTGAGGATTTGCATGGAGGGGCATGAATAAGTGTGCTGAGAGGATGGAGTTTCTGAATGTAAACTATTATGTCCTTGGATTGAATTATTAAATAAAACAATGAAATATAAAATAAAATAAACGAAGAGACTCAGATTTGAATGGAACTCTCAAGACTATTGAGTTCAGTTGCGTTGGGAAATGAAGAGTTTTGAGCTAAGAAATAAAGGCAGGGAGCACTGCAAGGTAAAACCACAGAAAGCACATGTAACAGCTGTGTCTTTTACAACATTACTCCTCAAAGCTTGTTCATATACCTGCAGCATTGGTACTGACTGGCCACTCCATAAAATTCAGGCTCATCTGCTTTCTCTATTTAGGCAGGGTCCACTGTTTAATAGGATCCTGGGATGTTGGGTGTGGACATAGGAGTGACTTCAGCTTAGTCCTCCCTAGAAGTGCTCTGCAGACAACTGTGCATATCGTGGCATTTCAGAGGGTGGGGATGAGTGTTAAAACAAATACAATTACATACTTGGGAGTATTCCTTATTACTAAATACCTTTTTAAATATACTTGTTTGATTAACCGACTTGCACATTTTTGAGAGGGTTCTGTCCAATTTTTTTTTTTTTATCCGTTTAAAAAGGCACATATTAATTTTGTACCAAGGCAAATGCATATAATGGATGAAGCCAAGTTATGAAACTTGTTAGAGGCAGCTCATGCTTGTGTAGATGCTGGGCTCTCACTGGGGACATCCATGCATGGCAGCACAAAGAGAAACACAAACGTCTACCTTCAATATGTCTGTGGGTGTCCTGGTATTGTCTGTTTCAGTCTATAAAGCCTCATGTGCCTACTCTTAGTTTCACAGAAAAGACTATATTATAGCTATGTATTTTAAATAAATATAGTATTGTACATTTATTTAATTATGTACATGATATGATTATGTACATTTATATAATTATGTACATTATATAATTAACTGCTTTCTCTTCCAGGTCACTAGTGAGTTTAAGACATTTGTAGCATCAGAATCTAGGTGATATCACATGTTGGAAATGAAACGTGTGATCATAGAATTGTTGGCAAGTTAAAAACCTCTGACATCCTTCTCTAATGTGAAGATAAAACTGTTTGAAATTAATACATTATTTGTATGCAAAACGGGGCAGCTAGGGTTGCTGAAAACAGTTTATTCTCTTTCAATCCTGTTTACTCTATTAATATACTGAGCAAATTCTTTTAGCTAGATAGTGCCAAAGTAAACTTGTGCTTAGCTTGTGTCTGATTTTCATGATTCTCTGAATTAATAAGGTTTATTAAGTTCCAAATAGATGCACTGCCTTGTGCATAGTTGGCGCCAGATTTAATTATGTCCCACAACTGGGTCATCAGTGATCAGCTGGGATGTGTTGCTTTAGGTGTCTGATTCTTGATAGGGTGCCACTGACATTTGTCAATGACATTTATGTCTCAATCACTTGTTGCATGGCCACACACTTGTAGAACTTGGTCCAGAACATCTTTTCTTTAATGTCTTCATCTACAACGGGATGTTGACCAGAGTAACTCATCATCTCCTTGTAGAGGACAAAATAATTGTTCTAATATCAGGACCTAATACTTATAGTCTATAAATGTTGACATGTAAGAAGAAAAATCTTTGTCTATGTGATTAATGATTGTCACATGGAAAGATTACACTCTGTAGGCATTAAAGGCGATTATCAGGGTCCTAAAACCCGGCAAAATTGGAGGCGCTGAGTCTGTGGAGACAGAGAATGGGACAACTCAGTCACTAGATAACCATTGTTGACATCAAAGGAGCTGGGAGGCCCAGAGTAGGGATTATTTCACAGTGACTGCAGAGGGAGAGGCTCCACATCCACAAAAGGATACATTTCTGTTTGAAATAACAAAGTTTGTAGTAATTTGTTACAAGAGACACTGAGAAGCAGCTGGAGTCCTCCTGTACTTCTATTGACATCTGAGCTGAGTTTACAGGTATCAGGGAGCGGACAGAAGAGCTGTGATTTCTGGTGTTTGATTTGTTCTTTTCTACACGAAGAGAAACTGAGATAAGGGAATACTGTCCCAGCTAAGCTTTCAGGACTAATCTAGGGCATTGCTATTTCCCTCAGCTCCTCTTCAAGCTACAGATTCCAGAGACACCCCCAGAAACAGATACTTTGTTAAGTTTTACAGTAGGAGGCACCAAGGAGAAAGTGAAGAATAGGATCAAGGTAGACCTCTGACTGTTCCCTGTGGTATGTTTCCTAATAGCAACCGTGACACGGGCAATTATAGAACCCAGTGCATCTGGAGTGTTCTTAGGGTAACCCCATCCTCTAGTACCACTAGCACAGGCTTCCTGAGCTCTGGCTTTAGTGCGACATGGATTGTAATTCACATTCTTGGGATTTAGCACAGTGATCCATAAGAGTTGGGCTTCCCAGCTTCCTGCAGGGCTCCAGTGCCAAGGAGCCCACAGTAACCAAGACTTCAACAGAATGCAGGATACTCCGTCCATGAAATGCGAGTTTTCCTTCTGCTTCTCCAGTATGCAGGCAGGTTTGGGATTACTTTCTTAAGTTCCCAATGCTTTTCAGTCCCCTCATGCTTTCTTTTTTTGTGTGTGTGTGTGTGATTATTTTCCTACATAAAAGTCCTGTTTAAAATAATTTATGACAGACTTTCCTGGTAAATAGCTTCAGATATGGATGTAGTTTTATTTTTCTACAAGAGTCAGCCACCATATTTAAAAGAAATTTCTTGAAAACTATCTGGCACAATGCTCCTTTCCATGAACAATTTAATGAAATAAGGTTAGCCTTCAAAGAACCATTCATATATTCTTTGATTTTTTTTATTCACTTAGATATTCATGCACAAACTCTTTTCTGTTTTCATTATCCATTTATCAATCCATTTGCAGATACTTAGAATACATTCTTGAGGTCCAGGAGTGATGAAAGGGAAAGTAATAGACAAATGTTCAAATTAAAAGCATTCTAGATGCTTTCCAGGTCCTGGCTCTTTAATTTATGTTTTAATTCACTCTTTGAGATTCATTTCTTCTTAACGCAATTTTATGATGATCAAGCCCGAGTCATACACAGAAACTGCTGATGCTAACCCATAAAATTAGAAGTCGGACTGCTTGAACACTATTGGACTCAGCTCAATGTAAAACCTAAGCATCTAGCTTTAATGCCAAACATTTAAAACTGATCCCACCAAAAGGAAGCCTATAAGGGTTTAATATTAAAAGATGACATTGAAGACAAATAATGGAATTTGGAGGGGGCTGTTGCTTACTTTTTTTTTTTTTTTTTTTGGTTTTCTTGAGACAGGGTTTCTCTGTCTAGCCCTGGCTGTCCTGGAACTCACTTTGTAGACCAGGCTGGCCTGGAACTGAGAAATCCGCCATCCTCTGCTTCCCGAGTGCTGGGATTAAAGGCGTGCGCCACCACGCCTGGCCTGTTGCTTACTTCTTAAATCCCCGGGCGTGGTGGCGCACGCCTTTAATCCCAGCACTCGGGAGGCAGAGGCAGGCGAATTTCTGAGTTCGAGGCCAGCCTGGTCTACAAAGTGAGTTCCAGGACAGCCAGGGCTATACAGAGAAACCCTGTCTCGAAAAACAAAAAAAAAAAACCAAAAAAACAACAAAAAAAATACCTATAACTCAGACATTTCATTTATTATGTAGCAAAGTGACCCAAGATGAGATTATTTCAACTATATGAAAAATGAAATCTAGAAATAATATCATCTAAAAAAAATTAAGTACTTTTGGCTTTTAATAAAAAAGATTAATATTGTTGTGGAGCAAGATTTGTCTACTGTTTATTGACATTACTGAGTTACAGAAACAAAGGCATGTTTTTCTGAATGTGTGATAGATACTTCATCCCCTCCATAAATTTATAGCAAAAATCACCTATGAAATATATAGATCTTGGTTATTTTATTCTTACAATTTCAATTAGAGAAATATTTCTGTTCCTAATTATAATGTTGCTATACCTATGTTTTGTAATTTTCATTTGTTTGCCTGTTAGGTGTGAAATCACTAAGCAAAGGGGAATTGGTCTTAACGTTAATGAATTTAACATACAAAAGTATTGGATTGCCTGAGAATGCCTCTGATGATAGACTGAATAATGTCTTAATAGTTATTGGAGTCTTCTGGGACATAAGGCTGTAGGGGAGCACTTCAGGGTTGTCAATTTCATGATGAAACTTACTTTCCTAAAGATATGCCCAGGCAAGAATGGGGGAGATGCTTCTCCCTGGGATTACTTGTGAAGTAGTGCAGAACACACAACCGGGAGCCATGGATTGGCCCATGACACAGAGAACCCGGAAGCTGGGGCAGGTCACAGTCCTTGAGAATAGCTCTGAGTACCTGGTAAGAAGTGCTATTTCCACTGCACTTTCTCCATCTGCCATTGATGCACACTAAGGAGTTAATATCAGATGTTTCTTCTGATGCTTTTGAGAAATCAAGCAATCGTGTTGCAAAGGAAATGCAGAGTGCAGCATGGGGGTGAGTGTTACCACTAAGCAGTGTGGTCACACTTTCAGTGGTTTCCAGAGGCATCACACATTCTGGAAATCTCCACAGCTGCTCAAGTTCTAGACTGCAAGCTGAAGGAGGCTGACCTGACTTAAGTGTTTTTCCCTTTCAAAGGCTGCCTTTCTTTTGAGTCACATGGAAGGCACTTGACACTATCATGTGCCTCTGCTCTGCTGTGTGGTGTGGATGCACAGGCAGCTGAGAATAATTCCCAGGTTTCTGCTTCTTTCTCATTAGCTTTTAGACTTTTGGCACTTAAAAATTTGAAACCTCTGTGGTACTGCTGGAAAATGAAAAAGGATTCAATGTCCTTAACAGACCCTACAATGATTTACTTTTTGGTTTTAATTACAACATTAACATATATGCTGAATGTAATTTTTTAAACTGAGGTCTGATTGTTAGCATTAATTGAGTGGTCCGAATATCAGTGGTAAAAAGACGATGGTTTGTAGTCATTGCATTTAGACTGTTTTATGGAATATACATCCATTACAGAATACTAAAATCTGTCAAATGGGGATACCTGTAATCTCAATTGTTTGTTGCTGTTGTTCTTGTTGTTGCTGCTGCTGTTTCTAGCCACAGTAGTGTGGTGTGGTGTCCTAGGCTGATATGCCTTGAAAATAAGTGAGTAAGGCTGAATTACATAGACAGAATGAAACACTGGGTGCCACAGCCATTTTTGAGGGAAACTTGCCAACAGAAATGAACGTGTAACAGATGATAAAGTGTTGCTATTTACAGTGTGACAATTAGAGCTAGATATTTTTACCTGGTGCTTAGGGTGAAAAAATAAAAGCCCAGACCATCAAACGTCTCCAACAATTTGGAATTTTATTCCATCCATGTACATGCATAGTAACAACATTTGTTGAGAAATTATTTCTATCAGAAGTAGAACATTATCTTTGTGATCACCAGGTGCAGTATTGCTACTCTTATATTTAAATAGATCTTATATATGAATTAAATTCATACTTGCAGCATTGAGTTTAGGGGTTCGATTTAGACTGTGCCTTTCAAAAGATAAAACTGATTAATACTACTCCATTACTGACAATACTGCTTCCAGTAATTTTGTTCATTCTTTATAAAGTATTGCATTTAACAGCAAAGGTTTAAAAATTGAGACAGGGCTGCATCGGCGAAAGAAAATACAAGTACTATACAAGAAAGAAATGCCATCTTCACTTAACATACATGTTTCAGTTTGAGAAAATGGACAGAAATATACAGCTACATACGAATGCAAAGCCTAGTAACTAAGAGACTGTATTTGCTAAAATATAAGGTGCAATTAGAGCCTGATTATCCAAGAATTGAAATCTTAAGGCGAACTTATAGCATGTGTATTTAGAACATGTTTGCAGGTTATATTTTAGCATATACGTATATCTGCAACAGCATATAAGAAAAAAAATCAGAATACACAAGTGCTTTTGAAGCTATTTCTAAAATGCTCTTCTGTATTGTTTGTGACTATTTTCTTTAAAAGCTACTATACAGTGCAAACCATATGTGCTACACAATAACTATACAATCATTACAAATGACTTTAATATAAAGTTTTTAAATAAAAATAACATAACCACAGCTATGAATACTGCTGGTAAAATAAATTAATTTTTTTTCTGAAAATGGCACCAGTAATACACTTTACTAATGGTCTGTAATGAAATTACACCTTAAGTCTTCAACTCAGCCATAATGAATTAGCTCCTGATTGCCAGATGTAATTCAAACAGCGTCTTTGTTTTCTGGACGGTTTAGAAGAACATACTAAACACGGGTACCAAAGGTGACTGCTTTCTTTAGTAACTCAGTTAGTTCATTTGACATGTTCTGCTGCATGTGATGAGCAGTAAAACTTCTTGTGAGTTATAAAGTTCGAAAGATTATTGAACTGGATATCGCATAGCCGGCAGTATTTCCCACTGCTGGGAGCCTGGCTGGAGCCATTCACACCTTTTGCTATGCTAGACAACTGTTCTTCTGCGCAGGGAATTCCTGGGGAGACATTCTCATTTGCAGCTAATGGGTTCTCAGAGATCCACGAAGGGGATTTGTGGCCATCTTCATGCTGGGCATTCTGGGAAATGTTCTCTTGCTGTGGGTTGGCCGTAGGTCTTTCATCTTGCTTGAGTCCACCATTTACTATGACCATGCCTCTGTTTTTGGGCAACAATGGCAGAGAATCTTTCTTGGGTACGGCACACCCATTTGAAGAGGCCTGGCCTTTAGGTGATTCATTTTCTGTATTTGTGCTTTGTTCGACGTCAGTGTTGTGGATAACAAGAGAACTGGCGATATAATCACTTGGCTTTATCCCATAGTATGGAGAAAGTTGGTCAGCTCCTTTTGTCTTCTTTATTGCTCCAGGGTAAAGGCATTGCGGAAGAAACAAATGTTTGTTTTCTTCTTTTGTAGCAATGAGCTGAGCTGCTTCGCTGAAGACTTTCAGGCCTTGCAAGGTTGCCAAATGGGATGAAAACAAGTTTCCGTTGGGAGAAGGTTGCTTTGGATTCCCATTCTTCTCACATTTGATCATGTTTCTTTCAAAGCTGACTTCGGGGCTGTTCCTTTCACTTTCTGGATTCGGAAACACTTTGCCATCAAGCTGACCTAGGTCATTACGCTGATGTGCAGTGACAGGGCAGAAATTCTGCTTGTGGGCCAGATAGTTCTCGACCTTATTGAAGCTAATCTTGCACACTGTGCACTCGTGGTAGTCTAGTAGCCTCTTAGGAGATGCTGTCGTCCGCTCAGACTGCGATAAACACTTTTTGCTGAGATCTATAGGGACATCCATCTCCAAACAGGAAACATTGGAATGGGTCGTGTCACATTTGGGAACCGGAACACATTTGTTCATGGCCAATGATGTTTCCAAGTGCTTAGAGACAATTCCTGGGAAGATGTCGCATCTTGGGTGGTAGCATTCTCCTAGCCCTTCGGTGGGCTCTTGAGTGGAGCTACAAGGATTGCTTAGGTTCGCTACATCAAGAAATCTCTGCTGGACTAGGGGCGGCCGCTGCTCCTGCTCGGGTAGGCACATTTCGTACATTTTCCTTCGCTTGCGTGTGCGCATGGTTCTCTGCATGGCCGGCACTTTGTTGGAAGCAGACCTCTTTAGCGGAGGGTCATGGCGTGTTGCACAGTAATACTGTTTGTGGACCATATAGGTTTCATGCCTGCTGAAGGTGATGTTACAAGCTTCACAGGTCGTCTTATTTGGGTCACTTTCCCCATCCACTAAGGGACCGCTGGAATTTTTCACATCAACAGGCTTTCCATTTATTTTGTCATCACTACTGTTGGAGGTGGGCAATTTTTTGACTTGAGTGGAAAAGTCCTTCTCATGGCCTTTCCCGTTTGGCCCAATCAAATCTAAAACGGTGGAAGAGTTGATGCAGGATGTCTGAAGGAGTGGATTCTCTGGGTCTGATGAATGAGCGGATGGGTTGAGAAGGTTTATGGAAGTCTGGCCAGTGTTAGGACTCACAGCCTCAGGGATTTTTTCAGAAACACTCGGAAACTCGGGGGATTTGGCCATCTGCTGCCATCGGCTGCTGCAGTAGTGCTTTTTATGAACTAGATAGTTATCCAAATTATTGAATGTTATGTTACACTCAAAGCACGTAGCCCCTTTGGGCATCAGAGGGCTGTAAATCACAGGAGGGTAGCTACTACTCCCATGCCTCAGTCTTCGGTGCACCAGCTCGGACATCTTCGCCAAGATCTCTGAAGCCTGAGGGACCATCGTGATATCTTGGGGAAAAGCAAACTGAGACAGAAAAGGTCCCACAGGGAAAGAGGGCCCGATGTTGGGTTGCACTGGAGATGAGGCAAGTCTGGGACTGGAAGGCTCAGACTTTATTTTTGTGTAAGAGAAGCTTTGCTTGTTGGCCGCAGGCTGTATCTCTGGTCTCTGATTAGTAAGGAAGAGTTGAGTCTTTTTCTCACACTTGTCCATCTCTGTGTCTGAGCTTGCATCCTTTGTCGGCATGGCCTTTTGGCTCTGGGAGAGGTCACTTCTGGCCAACAAGTCTGTGGCTGGCTGTAAGCTGTCTTCCGTTCCACTTGGGGAGTGCTCCATGTCGCTTTCTCTGGGAAGTTTGCCACTGGGCACATGGAGCTCCTGGTGCTGCAGTAACTCCCTCTGGGTCTGAAAGCCAAAATGGCAGTGGTTGCATCGGAAGGCGGCTTGAGTGAGATGCGAGAACAGGTGTTGGTGGAAGTTGATCACAGAATCAGCAGTGTAGCTACAGACTGTGCATTTTAAACTCGCCCCAGGGGGCAGGAACTCTTCCATTTTCACTCCTGGAAAGACACACAAAGCAGGAAAGCTGAGAGCCACACCTGTTTGTTTCCCAGTGATGGAAACCTTTACTAGTGAGCTGAGTCTCTAGCACAACAGAAAGAGAAATCCTTCATACCCTCACTTATAATACTAAGATTTTGGTGACATATGTAATTGTTTCCTCAGCCTCCTTGTGAGTGTTATGGTACAGATGTGGAGAACTATTGATTCTACTTTATGGGTCAATAAACAAACAAACAAACAAAAAAAAAACAACTAAGAAAGTTAATTATAACAATCAAGCTGTGAAACACGGAGTTATGTCCAAGACTTAGGCTTATAAATTTTTGTTGTTGTTGTTGTTTTGAGACAGGGTTTCTCTGTATAGCCCTGGCTGTCCTGGAACTCACTCTGTAGACCAGGCTGGCCTCGAACTCAGAAATCTGCCTGCCTCTGCCTCCCAAGTGCTGGGATTAAAGGCATGTGCCACCATTCCCGGCTAGGTTTATAATTTTTAAGCCATCCAAATACTATCCTCGATAGTAAAAAGAAGTGACAGAGTATTCTCTAATATTATGTATAATATTAATATAATATATAATATAATAATATACTAGAATATTAGAATGGATACTCGCTACTAAATCCCTACATGTAAGAAAAAATTACAGGGTTTTAGTAACCACTTGGATCACTTGTTATCTTTTATCTGAATATATTTATTTGTTGGTTTTACTGAATGTGGTTTATCTGTATCTAGGACTGATATTTGGCTGGTAAACACTGGTAGGCTAATAAAGATTGTTTAGAACAGTACTCATGCTGGCTCATCATTGCCTGTTTCTGATCAGTTATTGCCACTGATGGTGGAGGTAAGTATCATGTAGATCAACTCCTGCTTCTGTTTGTTCGGACAGAATGGGAACAGACTCGGCTTATCTTTTCTGTATCTTCTCTATACTGAAATTTGGAGTCAGCCCAGTCTACATAATGAGTGTCAGGACAGCCAGGTAGACGTCAGTGCCACAACTAAATTGAATTGAACTAAAGTAAACTAAACTAGAAAAAAAAATCTAAAATATTTCAATTTAATACAATTCTATACTTTTTCTTTCCAAAAAGAAGAATTAGGATGCCATGAGATTAAGTTAACAATAGATGGGGTTCATTTCAAATGTAAGTGAGGATAGAGATTCTACCTTGTTGTTTTTCTTAAGGAATTTAGAGTAGTTTCATGTCATAAAAATCAATTAAGCTTTAACCATGCATACTCTGGAAACCGAGGGGTTCTTTAATTGAATCTACCAAAATAGCAGCTTCAATGTTGTGCAACAGCTCCTATTTTAATGTACCTACTATTTCTTCCTTAACACATGGAAAGCACCGTGATCAGTTTGCAAAGTTCACGTAACACTTAAAAAAAAAAAAAAAAAAGCATGGCATTAAACAAAGGGAAAAAATTAATGCTATTTTGATGAAGAGGAAAATGAATGTAATGATTTGGCCCATAGTCTAAGCACTATCATAGTTATTGAAGAAATCAGTCAAGTCTTTCAGTTAAAATATGCTACATCTAAATAGTATAAAAGAACACTGCTTGGTCCGTAAAATTATGTATGTTTGTATATATATATAAATATACATATATATATGTATCTATGTATGCATGTATGTATGTATGCACATATGCATGTTTCTCTCTATATGAATATATTATAGATTGTATGTATGTATGTATGTATGTATGTACGTATGGATGTGTGAACGCATGTATGTGTAGAAAGAATAGAGAGTTCCCCAAAGCAACTACAGAAACATTAGAGGCCCTTACCACTGTGTGAATTCAGGTGCATTTCTAGAGCTCGGGCATTGGAAAAGCTCTTGGTGCATTGTGGGAAGGGGCACAGGCTGGAGATCTGATGCGAATTGTCTTCATTTTCTTCAGACACTGGTGCAGCTTCTCTTTGCCTCCCACTACAGTAGTACATCAAATGGGCTTGCAGGTTCCGCTCGCTCCGGTACCAGATGCCACAGGACTTGCAAGGGAATATATCCTCTGCAGCAAAACCAGAGACATGTTAGCTGCTGTCTGCGGGGCGAGATAAGGGGAGGGTAACATTTAAGTTGATCTTTCTGAGTCTGCTCCCTGGTTCTACCGGGAGCATCAATGAGTACGATCTTGCATCTTTGGCAGATCAGGACTAGGCTCTTGAAGTCACACTCTGTAAGTCAACTTCCCACAGACTGTTCAGAAAGGAATACTCTAGGAGATGCCAATATTAAAAATATAAAATCATTTCATTTTATACTTATGACTTAAAGTGATGTGCATTTGTAATAGCAATGAGAATTGGTTTGTCTGGTTAGTTAAAAGGTAAGAATATGGTGACAGTGATTAGTGTCTCTGCAGCCTCTGACAGAGGAAACAGAAAGAGCACCTGAGGTGCTATTTAGATGTCCACTAGGCTTCTGAAGGATAGTGATATCGTAGGGCCAGTCAGGTAGGCAGTTAGAGGGCTGATAATGTTGGACCTTAGATCTGATGTGAAGGATGAAATAAACTTATTCAGGTGGAGAAAAAAAAAACAAACAAACCCTGTCATTTTTGATAAAAGCAACAGTGCAGAGAGAAAGTCACCTGACCCCGAGAGAACCTGGGTGAAGGCTCAGGTGCTGTGTGGTATTGTTGAGGCAAACAGCAAGACAGAATATACGGGGTCTCACAGGCTCTTCTGAGAGGCTTTCTTTATGTCTCTATGATTCTGGGGAATCAGAGCCTATCACAAGGTAGTTAATGTGGAAGAAACAGTCTCTAAGGGTAGAAGGCAGGTGCCATCAATTAAGTGAAATATACCGAGGCTTGAATTCTAGCCATAGTGTGTGATTTCCAGGACTTCATTCAGAAAATTTCTTCATATGTGTATATTTTCCTCCTCATATAGCTACAGTTGAGGAAACCACAGTTGACTCCCTTGGATAAGACCATGTGAAGCAGTGGTTATCAGCTTTCCTATGGTTGTAAGCCTTTAATACAGCTCCTCGAGGATATTGTAGTGACTCCCCCAACCATAAAATTATTTTCATTGATACATCATAATTAATTTTGCTAGTTATGAGTCATAATGTAAATGTTTTTGGAGATTAAAGGTTTTCCAAAAAGGTTTCATCTCAGAGGGTGAGAAGCCTTTTACACTTAAACTTCCTTCTATACCGTCTGGATGACAAGGTGGCAGAGAGAAGGGATTATAGGAGAGAAAAGCAGAAATGAGACGACAAGACCAGTACTTTGTAGGCTGAGGCAGTATGGAGTGATCCAGCCTGGCTTCCTAATGTATAGATGCGTGGCTTTTAAATCTCTGCAGAGGGTTTTGGGAAAGGTAGGGTCACATTAGACATATGGAATTTGGTAGTATTGAAGGAAATACATAGGGACATGTGGGAAAGTGTTAAGAGAATTCTAAATCTTTGCAGAAAGATTTAAACGTAACATTAATGAACAATCAATATATAGTTCATGGTAAAAGAAAGAAATCTGAAGAATCATATCAGAGATGAGAGAAAACTAAGAATCAATTTTTAGTTGTGTGGAGCCATGGGCAGCTTCAAAACTATGCACGGATGACTGCTATTTAGCTCATTCTTTCCAAGTGCATTTACACTATCTAAAAGACTGCACACTTTACTGTAGTGTATATGTCAACAGACGCATGTCATATGATAATCTGTGCACATATTGGATCACTTGAGGTTAATCATCTTCTACCAAAAGAAAACAGGTATGCTCTAATGTATAATTAGAATTAATATCACACATTGGAGCATCATGACTCAATAAGGTTATTTGAAATTTCTTGTAATAAAATTACTTTGCCTAACATCCAAGTTGGTCACATTACTTCATGCTCTATGCAGTAAGAACAAAAGTAAAAAAAAAAAAAAAAAAAAAAAAAAAAAAAAAAAAAAAAAAAAAAAAAAAAAAAAAAAAAAAAAAAAAAAAAAAAAAAAGAAAAAGAAAAGAAAAGAAAAGAGAAAAGAGAAAAGAGAAAAAACTATTCTATTAAATAAATCAAGAATTGCTTATGTTAAAAGTCTTTGGCCTATTGATTACATGCACAGTGATTTAAGAATCATCTGTGAATTTCTTTATTCATAATCATAGTGGGATATTTTTAATAACGTGAAAATATTATTGCTATCTAGATTTCTTTTTCATTGGTCTCAAAAATCTTCAATGTTATTTTAAGATTTGATGTATTGCCAATGTTATTATAACCAACCAACATTACCAACATTAGTACAATTCTACTCTTGCCATGTGATTAACACTCAGTTTTGCTTCCCAGAGAGTTGAATAAAAGCAGATCTTCCTAGAACAAAGACCCTGGAGCCCCTTGAACCATTGATTTTCCACCACATAATGTGCCTCTTTATGTGTTCAAGAAATCCAAACTAGAGTATTCATCTTCACAGTATAAAGCAGCCCAGAGACGTTTGCCACAGTGTATTTTAAAGTTCTCTATGAAGTATTAAAAACTTATATACTCTTCCTCTCTTTTCCTTTTTCTTCCTTTTAATTAACAAATATTTTGATTTGTCCAGGTTACCAGGACTTCATCCAGATTGTAAGGATAAATATAAAAGCTCAATGTATTTGTACTGGTTTATTTGAGGCTATTAGGTATTTTTACTTTCTAATAGAATAATAATAATTGTACATCAAAGCCTCACACCAACATATTCTGTATCATTAATGTATATAATATATTCTTTTTTGCAAGTTTTTTTAAATTTCATGACCCTTAGCAAATGCATTTTGCTACTAGAAAGTCATCCAAGCATTGCTAAGCAAAGTTGAGTATTATTCAACAAGTAGAGAATGACAGTTTTTACTATGGGTGACATTTAGGAATCTAATCTGACATAATTGGGTGTACATGTTTTGTCTGCAATCCCGTGTGAGGCAAACACACACACACACACACACACACACACACAAGACTATACACTGAGGAAAATGTCTGTCCTTAGCTGCCTGTCAGCAGATATTATTTCCTCCCATAAGTACACATCACCCCACAAAGCTGGGCTATTGCACTCAGCACTTACTATTGACAATAGCTGTAGGCAAAATAGAAGCCATGGCAGCTTGCTGAGGAAGCAGCTGAATCGAGTCCAGCAGGCGGGCAGGGTACATCCCTTCTGTGAGAGTCATGTGACTAGCAGCTTGTAGCCTTGAGTCAAAATCCACCACAAAGGCAACGAGCTCTTCACCCTCTGAGATGGCCTTCGTAGTGGTGCACCAAAGTTGGCCCCCTGTTGAGAAGGGTGGAAACAAAAAAAAGAGTTATGGAACATGTGAGCTGGCTGCACACAGGAAAGTCTTCTGCTCCTGTCATTCACATGGGTGTGGACTGGGAGTGGAGTTCAATGAGCCTGCAGTTGTGTGTCTCAGCCAGCCTCTGTGGACAGATGTTCTCCTGATATTAGGCAACGGTTTTAATAACTACTTGTAGGAGAAGACTTGGGAAATACAGATAGTGTCTGTAGAGTTTACCAATGTCCCAGCTTTTGTGTTTGAAAACCTGCATGGCTGCAAAACTACTCCAGACAAGTTTTTGAAGTTATAATGTCATGAGTTAATGGTAGAAGCAACTGTTCCTCTCCCTCTTTCCACGTTGAACTTTCTCTGCCAGGGTCCCTCTGTCTTTCTCTCCACTGCCCCAATTATTTTGGACTGTGAGCATAGACACCCTGAATTGTCAAACCTGCAAACAGAAGTCTGTAAAATCTTAGCTATTAAAGTGCAGTCCCAGGGAAGCTGAGCGTGCCTATGTATACTACCCTGCACGTACTTTTTGCTTTGACTGGGTGATCTTATACAATTCTCTGTGATGTCCCTTCTTTATCTCCGTTTACCCTGACAACTGTCTGCAAAGGAGGACACACCAAAGATTCTTTTCAAAAAGGCTTATTTCAATAAAGATTTGTTTAAATGAAAGGAACCTTGTCTTCAAACACTGAGATAGACTCTCTGGCTCTGCATTTCAAATGATCACGTGCGATGCATTAAAAAGAAAAATTAACTATGCAAGTACATCTTCTAATGTATTGGAATGTGATAGGGAACACTCATTTATTTAACATGTTTAGACAGGCAAAGCACTTATATTTTGTTATCTTCACTCTCAGGCCTAGATACATATCCCACATAGTTATGTCTGCAGTAATGTGCTGTACTTGATATTTTATAAAGCACCCCCCCCCCATTGTGTATGTACTGGAACGCTGTATATTGTACTCATTAACCAAGAAAAATTGTACCCATTTTGATAAGTCGTATTGCTCTGCTTATCTTTTAGCATAACTGTCATTTCAAGTGCACTTCATTTTTTTCCAGCCTTGGAGATCATGGTTTTTAAACAACTTGTACAAATCTTGTGATGATAAGAACAGTATATGAGACAGAGGAGTCAGCTGGAAAGCTGAGCGAGATGCCTTAGAAACATCATGGGCAATTAAGAAGGGTTTAAAGCAAGCAAACAAAACACAGCCCAGGACAGTGTGTGTCCATGAAAAAAGAAAAGAAAGATTATAGTCCTCAAATTTATGACCAGCTTTACAGTAAAACAGGAATATAGTAGAATACCACAGGGCGACATGTGCTCACCCCAAACACACTTTGATACTAATGTTTCTGAAGGCATGCAGGTTTACTATAGTTGAAATAAAACAGATTTATTTTGTTGAAATATTTTTTTCCAAGTCACTGAAGCCAAAATTATATCACTGGGGAATGAGAGGGAGTGAGAAGCTCATGTGGATCCATTTCCACAGTGGGGGTGGGGCATTCTTACTCTGGGAACCTCTGTGTTTAGATGCTCACATCTTACTACTTATGGTGGAGACAAGCTAATCACTTGTGTCTTATCTCTCCTCTGGAACAGAGTTTATAAAGCCAGCATGTGGAATGCGTGCGGGGAAGGAAAAGCCAGGAATCCTAGTTTGGGCTGATTTTCTAGCGTGGTCACAGGGCCACTAGATTTCAAACAAGGAATTCAGATTCTCGGCTAATCCAGCAGTGGTGATACCTTTCACAAAAATAAAGCCAGGCTTGGTTTCAGGTTCTAGGAGAAGACATCTACTGACAGCTAATCATGATCACTTCAGCGAGCCACACAGCAAGACAACAGCTTACCTGTCCAAAGTATTTAGCCAAAACATCCAATGAATAAACAAAGTAAAATGAAAAAAAAAAATACCAGTTGCAAAAACCATAACAAATATATGATTCTTTACATTATTAAGCAACTTGACAGTTGTTACACACACCTGCATCTTCAGATGTCCCTGTGCTGATTCATATTTTATCATAGCTACCTCTTGTCCCCATTTTGCAGTTTACTCAGCATGCAACATTTTGAAAGGGTGAATTATACAGAATCGATTGTCTTAGGATTATTTTTCTAACTAACTAATTAATTCATCACCCATTCAGTGAGGTGGGGTGTCTCCTATGTGTCAGGCTGGGCTCTATACTTTACGCAAGAATGCACAACGGATGAATCAAAGTATATATCATACTACAGGCAACTAATGCTTCTTGAGGGAATTAGGGAAGCCATCCAAATTAATATTTTACTTGATCTGGAATAAGTCAAAATTAAATATCAAGTGTCTGTTTAAGGAGGAACAGGCAGGTTTATCATTAGTAGGCACGGAATGAACATGAGCAGGCATAGGATTGTGGAAAGACCTGACTTTGGAACAAACTTTGAGCTGAGAATCTTCAGGAAAAGCTAAGGATCATGGGTACATGTTTGTGGGATGAACAGATAGCTACAATTTCGGGAATTTTGTTGTTTGGTCGATATACTAGTGCTAGCTTGAGGTTGGCCGTGGTGAGGGCTATAACATTTATCATGGGATCGGCAAGGGGTATAAATTCAGGGTTCCTCATAAAAACCTTAATGCAAGACAGAGGAGCTTTAAGTATAAAGCAAATGCAATTTTTATCTGGCTCCTGCTGGGGGGAGATACACCTTTATTTTATTTTAATGAATAAATACATTATTAACATAGATATTTTCCCCTCTACATAATCTAGAGGAAGTTTTATAGGCAGATCGTGCTATAGCGGTTTAGAGATTATTGTACTCATCCAGAAGTCATAAATACATGAATATAAGGGAGCAAAGAGCAACAGTGAAGAGGCACAGGAGAGGAGGGGCTGGAGTGATGTCCTTAGACGAGAAAGAAAAGAAGATGTTGAGATGTCACCAAGGCTAATGGTGATGGAATACAAATGGCAGTAATGGTCCCACCTTGGCAGAAAGCTGGAATGGTAACAGGTATACAAGAACAGCAGCAGCAGGAACAACAGCACAAAGCTGGTAGGTGTCAGAAGCATTTCTTTTGGCTAGAGATGAGCAGTAGTTAGTGTCCTTCCTTTGTTTTCAGCCTGTCAGTTACTCCTCTGAGGGTGAAGAAAACTGTAACTCAGATAGGATAGGCTAACTTACCACAGATGTGCATTTGGTCAGTGGCAAAATCATGTCTTTTACTTTGATCTTAACTTTAAAGTCCAATTGTGGACCCTTGGTGAGAGAGAGAGAGAATGAGGGACAGGGAGGGAGAGGTAGAAGGGTAGAATGTTCATATGTGTGCACATAATAAATTATACTTTGAAAAGGCAAAGTTTGAGATCCTAGAAAAGCTTCTGGGTGAGGGTATCTCACTTGTGATTTTGAAAACATATAAAAATTATGTAAAAACTGAGACCAGCACGGTAGGTCATGTGAGCACCTAGAAAGCAGAGGCAGGACCCAGATTTGGGCCAGTCTCTTCTCCATTTTTGTCCCTGCAGGCCTGACACTACTACTGATGCTATGGTGTGCTTCAGACAGGAGCCATAGGAGGTCTCCAAGGGGCCCAACAAGCAGCTGACAGAGTCAGATGCAGATACTTACACCCAACCAATGGACAGAAGCCAGAAACTCCTGGAGTGGAATTAGAAAAACGCTGGAAGAAGCTGAGGAGGAAAACGCCATAAGAAGGCCAGCAGTCTCAATTAACATGGATCTTGGAGATCTCTCCAATACTGAGCCACCAACCAGGCAGCATACACCAGCTGATAAGAGGCCCCCCAACACATATACAGCAGAAGACTGACAGGTCTGCACTCAGTCAGAGAATATGCACCTATCCTTTGAAAGACTTGAGGCCCAGGGACTGGGGAGGTCTGATGGGGTGGGGAGGGGATGGGGACATCCTCTTGGAGACAGTGGGAAGAAGGAATGGGATGAGGAACTGTAGAAGGGAAGACTGAGATGGGGATAAATCTGTATTGTGGAACAAAGAAGGAGGGAAGGAAGGAAGGAAGGAAGGAAGGAAGGAAGGAAGGAAGGAAGGAAGGAAGGAAGAGACAGACACATAGAGAGAAACAAAGAAACAAAGAGAAAAAAGAAAGAAAGAAAGAAAGAAAGAAAGAAAGAAAGAAAGAAAGAAAGAAAGAAAGCAGAAGCAGGTGGATCTCACTTTGTTCCAGGCCAGCCTGGTATACACAATGAGTTATGGGCCACAAGAGCTACAGGGTCTGTCTCAAAACAAAAACAAAAACAAGAAACAAATATGTGTGAAGCCTTTAGCTCATTCTAACTGGCTGCAGCAGATGTTCTTTGCATTGGCAAGGTAACATGGAGGGCTGAGCTTACAAAGGATGACCAAAGAGTGAAATTGAGAGTATATAAGGAGTGAGCAGAGGAGAGAGAGGTCAAGGCCCTGTCAACCACTATTGGCTGGTTTGGTCTAACAGAAACCATTACTCTAACTTCTCACCACTTTGCCAAATCCAAGAGAAAAAAAAATCTCATCAGATAAGGCAAACCAATGAGACCAGGGAGCAAAGGAGGTTATACTTCAAGAAAGCAGCTAACTCATGTCCACAAAGAAGGCAGAGCTACCGCTACAAAGAAGACTTGAATTATTTTCTAGCAATCAGTTATAGCTTGAGGAGGCAGGAAGGCCACTTCTCCACCTTGTTTAGACTTATAATATGCTGTCAATTTGAATTTGCATCTGGGTGCAGGACAGTTGTTACATTAGATGCATATGAATATTAAGTTATTTGAATATTTAATATTTAACCTGATGTTCAATGTTAACAGTGTGCTACATCTGGTTTTAAAACAGGAACAAAAAAATTATTTAAAAGAATAGAAAACAACAAACATTGGTTAAAATGCAGGAACACTTGTACAGTTTGAAGGAATTTTGACTACACCTTGGATTCTATAGAGAAGTTTGACTCTGTGCTGACTTCAAGCTTCTGTCCTTAATGAATCAAATTAAAGACTCTGGGAGTGAAGTTTGAGATTCTATGTTTTTAAGAACCTCTCCAGAAAGCTTATCATAACAGTAGAGTTCAGAATCAAGGGCATGGAGTGACTTTAGGCAGCCTGTGTACTATAGAGTGTTTTTGAAAAATAACTTCTCTTGATACTAAACTAACTTATCAAAGTATTTAGACAATTTGATGGAGAAGATCCTTTCTGAACACAGAAACTGACAACTAAAAGTTGCTTTGAGTGTTCCCTTGTCTTTTAATATTTAAAGACTGCAAATTCTGAGTGAGGCAGTAAGCCATAAGAAAAGTCTTAGCAATTTTGGAACGCATGAGCCACCAGTAGTTTAGTACACCTTTGAGTTTTACTTGCTTTTAGAAATGCTTTTATATTAGTTTGAAGGTGTATAGCTTGCTAACAGAAATTACTGACAATGATGTACACACCCCAACTGTGGAAATATTATAGTGTACAAACAAGAGAAGAATGAAAAATCACATTTATAGTTCACAGGCATGAATTTTTAGCTGATGACCAATGATCTGCTGCCTTTCTGGCCTCCACCAAATGGAAAGGTTGTTTTAGATTTCCTTGATGTCTGTCTCTCTTTACTTCAAACAGAACCATTCTTCCAAGACTTCATACTCCCATCAGACTCCCTTCATAGCAAAGGACAAGTGCATTCAAGGTTCTGTGAAAAAGCAATGACTCCCAAGACCTTGACATTCCTGGAAACCCCTGGACTTGTGGTTCTCAGTAATGATCAAGGTTCTTGTACAAACAGACTTGGTGTCTAGCTGCTAGTTTGTACATTTTTCTCCTCATAATTGGTGTTAAAACTGCAGTGAAGTATCCTACAAATTTCAATAGTAAAGAATAAACTTATGGTTCAGACCTGATTATATTTTGGAAATCTCATGCTCCCCTTACTAATAATGGTCCCTTCAAGTCTCTCTGCATTCTGTCAAAATTTGTACTTGCACATGTTATTAGGATATGAGTGTCTACACAATGCCACACAGACCTTTGCTGATAAACTCTAATTAAGATTAAGACAGGACTTTTGGAAAGGATCCCATCATTAGCAAACACGATAAACACAAAAATACACCCTACTTGTCAACCAGGAGCAATTCAGTAACTTAACAGTATTATCTGTTGCTAGGATACCAAGCTGACAAAGCTTCAATTATATTGTTCGACCATACCTATAGAGTTCTGTATAAGCAAAATATATCCAGACTAAAAGCATTTAACTTCATCCATGCTATCTGCAATTCACAGCTCCTTACAATGGTAAAAATCAGGTTAATAATTACACAGTGTGCTGAAAATTCTTTTCTATGTGCTATGTCTATACATGATTCTTTCTAATTTATCTGTGTGATTGATAGACGTGCTTGCTTTGTAAAAATAAGAAAATGCAAGGAACGGAAGCTGTAAACATCTGCCACAACCAGTGGGCTCATCAAGATACTGACCTGTGCTTAGCATAAAAATATGTCGCAAATTGAACCAATTAAATACCATTTAGATTTTGCACTAGTCTGCCTCACTATACAGTAGGATGAGGAGCCTTGAGCAAAGAGATAGGAATCCAACAAAAACTTGTTTTAAAAGCTAAAGAACAACCACCCTTACCTAACAATATAAAAGAAATAGATAATTTATGATAATGCTTTATGAAAATGGCTTTTCTGGAATTATTTTTAAAGCTGAAGTTAGTAACTTTACTCCAAAGCATTAAGCCATCAAGTCTGCTTTTCTTTAAGCAGGGACTACAGGGAAGTCAGGGCTTCCAGTACAGGCATTTGACAAGGAGGAAAACAAAAAATCTTCATGTGTGGAAAAAGTCAGTCTGTGAATTAGTCCTTTGTGTGTATTTTGGCATCAGGAACTTTGGATGGTTTTCACAGAAATCTAGAGAAAAATGTAGTTATGTTTGATTGAACTCCGTTCTTTAAAAAAAATTAATGTGGTGTGCATTGGTGTAAAGATTTCAGATTTCCTGGAACTTACAGATAGGTGTGAAATGCCATGTAGGTGCTGGGAATTGAACCTGGGTCCTCTGGAAGAGCAGCCAGTGCTCTTAACTGCTGATCCATCTCTCCAGCCTGTGAATATTATTCTTAAAGAGCTATAGAACATAGAATAACTATTCTACAAAGTAACCTGTATTCTGGTTTCTTTGGGGGTAGGTTGGTATTTCTTCATTAATCTATAATGTCTGTCTTTCACACACAGTGTAACAAGATGGCAGGTGTGGATTAAAGCACAGTTAGTAATTGGTTAAGGTCATTCTATATAGGGAACATACACACACACACACAAGTGCACACACACACACAAATATGTACATGTGCAAGCACGCATAAGCTATGCACACAAATACATACACACACGTACACACAAACACACACAAATACATATGCAGACAAATACATACACACATAAAAACATATATATATACACAAACACACAGAAACATACACAAATACACACATATACATACACAAGCACAGAAAGATATATTTATACACATACAAGTACATACATGCACAAACACATACAAACACAAACACACACTTTTGAACACAAACACACATAATTACATGCACACAAACACACACAAATACATACATACTTAAGCACACACAAATATGTACACACATATACAAATACATACAGACACAAATACACAAACACACACACATATACATACATAAACACACAGAAACACACACACACACACACACACACACACACACACACACACACACACACACCATTTTCCTGAAAAGGGAAATCCTTACTTGTCTTCCTTTATTTTTACAAAACTATTAGAAAACGAGAAATGATGCCTTTTTCTGAAATCTATTCTTCAAAAGTGGAAAGTAATTGGTTGAAATGATTCTCTAAAAGCGAAATTACAGCCCCATTTCAGCATGGCATGCTGTGTGCTACTGTCTCCACCTCAGGGTTTAGACGTGAACATGGGACAGGGATCTATACATAGACATGTTGCCTAATACAAATTTTATAATGAATTCAAATCCAATGCTCTTGAAATTCTTGACAGTGGAGTACTGCTGTGAAGGGAACTTATAAATTATGGGTGCCCCTTCTTTGAAAACCGCTTTGGAGGTTTCTTTGTGCATCGGCAATACAGTAGGACTATGAGGCATTGTCTGGGTCCTCCTGCACAGCACCTGATAAAAGAATAAAGAGCTGTGACATATTCTTAAAACAATGGAGGAATTAAAGGGAAACAATGGGCCAGCTGCTTCATTAATACAATCAAAAGGAAGCCCAGCACAGAGGAGTGCAGATAATTAAGCACTACTCTCTTACCCTCCTTTCTATCATAAAATTGCTTAAAAATGTATTAACTACTTCATAGTTGTTAGATAGATCTGTGCACTTGTTTATTTAGAGTTGATTAATGCCTTTTTTCTGTATTCAGCAACATGCCAACTCACAGTTTACACGAGTTTTTGAATACAAGAGAATAAGAATAATTGATAAAGATCTGCACAATACACAGCAATAAATCAAAATGCATTTTGCAAAAGGTCTTTCCTGTTTTAAACTAATCTTTAACATTTTTCATTTGTTATTGGTAATGTGGGCCATTTGAGGGCATCCAAGTTCCCTGGGCTGGCATGCTGGAATTGTTTTATAGGATACCCAACAATTCCTAGGAGGATTTTGGGGGAGGGGGAAATCAGAGTTGATCTGTAACTCTGGATGTGTCTTTACTGTTTGAGCCAATGGATGCAATAGATTTATTAAATTCCTTTTTTTTGCTTCATGATCAAGGGAGATGGACAAATGGCTGAACTGCATGCCAAGTTCAATGTTTATCCTTCACCCACTTTACAGAGGAAAAACACACCTTTTATGCTATTTATATTAAAACAGTTTAGAATGTATTATAGGAAGGCTTTCATTTTTCAGCTCTTCTGTAGGTAGCCTTTCCCTGCAGTTAATGATACATTTAATTGCTTAAGAACTGGGAAACTGGTAACTAGAGACGGAGTGTTAAAATGTTGTTAAAAGTCATGCAAAACCTATATTCTGCTTTTCTCATAATTTTTTCTAAGTAAACTTAGAAACAAATCCAATCTTAAAATAACAAACTGTACTAACCAAAGTGGCCAGGTTAATATATCTAACAGAGTTCTGGTGATTTTAGAATTTTAATTAGAAAGAAATAGACCAGGAAACCCAGAGATACATACAGCAGGACATTCAAATGTACTCTGACACTAAGAAGATTGTGGTCTTACACATATGCTATAAATAATCTATACACTGATTGAGGCCCTGTTTATATAGGGATTTTTGTACTATGTCAGTATTTAGAGGATTTGGAGTATTATCTTTGGCTATGAAACCTGGCTCATGACCAGTCTCTGCCTCTCTATTAACTTAGTTAAGTTTTCCTCAAATACCAGGAGATAACACACACAAACAGTAAATATACATAGGAATGATCATTTAAGAAATTATTTCATGCAGTTGTTTATGGGAATATTTTTGTTTTGACAGGACCCACAAAACGCACTTTGTTAAGCTGCAGAGCAAAACTAAATAGAGATCAGCTGTCAGTTGGCTTCTCAAACATCACATGAATGTTCTCCGACGAATAGTCTGAACACTTCAGCTTACAAATTACTCTGGCCATATGCATCATACAGACCCCTTGTAAAATGCTAGTGAGACTCTTTCATAAACACACTAAACTGTAGCATCTTCAAGAAACACTTTTTTTGCACAGTGAACCAACTTCTCAGATCACACGATTTGTCATTTTAAATATCAGAGGTTTTTATCACTTAGCATAAACTCATCTAGAAATACTGGTCCGCATGGAGTTTAGAAACAAAGAAATGTGGCCATTTTTCTTATTTCAAAGGAATTTAGCTGTAACAAATCAGAAACACTGCTGCTATAGTTTCTGTGATGGGAATTTGAAGGCAGGCTACATAAAGCTCTGTGTGTTGCTAACTCCTGTTCTCTCCGAAGACTTTCCTTGGCTTCTTCTTGTAAAGGATCCTCACTAGATCTTTTCACTATGGAATGGAATTCGCTCTACATATTTTCTTGCTTGCTTGCTTGCTTATTTATTTATTTATTTATTTATTTGTTTGTTTGTTTGTTTGTTTATTCTTTCCTTTAAGAAAATGTCTCCTATGGAGATAATTTATTTTTCCTTCTAGGAAGTATGTAGAACCCTGTTCAGAAAATTGAACTGGATAATTCAGCTCAGATTCTGATTCCTGTTATATTCAGAATTTTCTGAAAACATTGTGAACTAAGGTTTTAGAAGACATAAGACTCAGCAATGAAACAAAAACATTTGTATGGATTTTTCATTTATTTATTATTAATTTACTTATCCACTTTACATCCCGATTGCAGCCCCCCTCAGTCCAACCCTTAAAAACCCATCCTTTCATCACCCCCTTCCCTTCTCCTCAGAGAAGGGGAAGTCCACCATGAGTACCAGCCTGTCCTGGCACATCAAGTTGCAGCAGGACTAAATGCACTCTCCCATCGAGGCCAGAGGGGGCCCAAAGGCAGAGTAAAAGGATTCTTATAGTCTTTAGCATTCCTGGGGTGTGGACTGTGTTTCCTAAGGTATGCTATGGTCTGACTCTGCAGCACATGATGTCAGCCATCAGACAAAATGGTCCCGGCCATCCAAATTTTAAAGGACCAGTCAAGGGCTGACATTGCACCCAAAGAGCAAGCTGTCAAGAATTTTACCCGCTGCTGATAAACTGATTATAGAGCTGCTTAAGACTCTGCTTGTAAACAAAAGCATTTATCAGCTAATAATTTGCAATAAACTCATGCAACTCCCAGCTGAGCCCCTAACTGTAATTGTCTTTACCATCTGCCTATTAAAATACCATTCTTCATCAGCAATCAGGAGCAGAAGGGAGGAAATCTCCACCAAAATACACAACTTGCAAGCTTATGAATAATCGGAGTGCATTCTGCACTTTCATTTCTGACTTGTGTGTTGGGTGTTCTTAATTTAAATTCTTGCCCAGCCTGGGAGGCTCAGAAATCAGGTGGAGGGGAAAAGAGGAGGAGAGGGGGGACTGACACAGTGTGCCTGCTGCTCTGCAGAGGCATAAATTATACAAGTTCATCATAGGAGGCTGTTTTTAATTTCTTTTTCCCTCCTTCCATTTCTCCGTGCAATATGCATTGCAGGATCACAATGAAGCTCCCTTAAGCAACCAGGCTGGAAATGAGCCTCTCAGTGCCTCTGTCAACTTGTTCATTTCTATTAGACTTCTTTGTTTTGCATTTCTATTTATTTATTTTTTTAATTTCCAGAAAGTAATCGATTTTTCTCTAGGGAGCTAGATCAAAAGTCTGACACCAGTGGATGAGGTGAAAGACTGGCAGCCCCTGCAGCAACTGGTCAGATCCCTGGAACAGAAATGCCAGCCTTTGGCAGGAACCTGAGTTTTCAGCCTTGGTTTGCAATCACTCAGAGATACTGCCCAGTTCCAGCTCCCGTTGCATCCTGTGTGCTAGGAGATGTCCTGTACACGTCATCTCTGAGAGATGGGCTTCAGCATCATCCACATGAAGTACTCAGAACTGCCCTTAGCAGCAGAAGTCTTGCTGCTTAAGTGATGATCTTAAGAGATCTGTGGGCAAAAGCAGCTAGGAAAGGGGACTGCATCCTTCCGCAAGCCATCTTTAGTAGACATATTCCATACCTTGGTAAAGTTTATTAGCTTTTAAATATATTTACCCAAATGTTCTCCTAACAAAACATGATACTTATCAAAAAAAATAAAAATAAATCCCAACAACCATACAGTATTAAGTAATCTGTGCTGCTTGGAAAATTAGAAATTATAAATACTAAATATTCTTTTCATGCTCTTTTGTTGCCCAGAGCATGTTTCCTGTTTCAGTGTTTTTCTCTTCTCAGGGAGCATTTTATCTGTCCATAAAAGCTCAGTAATTCTGAAGAAGATCATGGGTCGAATGCATCCTACAGTAAACAATGGCTATCATCTGTAATTAGGGTTCAAGTTCTAGAGATGACAATGTGTGTTGGGTTTTCTTATTGCAACATATAATTTTAAATTAATGTTTATGTTTTTATTTCACTTTATATGAGCTTTCCTTTGAGTAATTATTTTTCTTTACAATCAACTGTTAAATATAACGGAACTAATAATTTCCTGCTGTGGAGAAATGACAATGGCTTGCATGCACCTGTTTTTTATTGTATCTGGTTTGGCAGACAAAGTTAATGGGAAACAGGGATTCTAACTTTCTTCGTGGGCGGTGGAGGACCGGAAGTGTAGGCAGAACTGCGTGGGATCCTGTTGCTTTGGCATTGCAAACATGAAATATTTGAACAAAGCCTTGTTATCAATTTCAAGTAACACAAAAAATCTTCCATGATGCCAATAGTGTGAAGTACACGTTCTACCAAAACATCTTTTCTTTTGATCCACTTTTCCAGACTTAAACATTTTTTAAATTGCAGAGACTTAAAAAAAAAAAATCTTTAAGTCGCGATTGTGCTTCAGTGTTCTGTGATTTAGTGTGTCTTTTATTATATTTAAGGAAACTCATAATTAGTATAGTTTTAGCAATTATATAGGTTATTTAAGATTATATAATCTAATCTATAAGATTAAAATCTGAGCTTTCTTTTTTTTTAAAGGTTTATTTGTTTTATGTATTCACCATTGCTCTCTTCAGACACACCAAAAGAGGGCGTCAGACCCTATTGCAGCTGGTTGTGAGCCACCATGTGGTTGCTAGGAATTGAACTCAGAATCTCTGGACGAGCAAGCAGTCAGTGCTCTTAACCGCTGAGCCATCTCTCCAGCTCAAATCTGACGTTCTTAAATTGCTTATAAACATACAGAACAATGGTGTGATGCTTCATTTATTTGGGTTTTATTTCATTAATTTTTGACCAAAATATGTTTATGACACAGTGTAGATAAATTCAGAGAATTTTAATAATTTTAACTTAACCTTTAAAGCATATTTACTTTTATTTTAAGTGTGTGACTGTTTTGCATATCTGTGTACCATGTGTATGCCGGTGCCCAAGAAGGCCAGAAAACCATCAGATCCTCTAGTACCTGAGCTGTGGATGAACGTGATCTGCTGTGTAGGTTCTGGGAACTGAAGCTGGGTTCTTTGTCAGTGCAGCCAGTGCTCTAGCCACTGAGCAATCTCTATCCACAGCCCTAATTTTTGTTTTAGTATCTAAAACTTTCATGATAGTTTATTACAAATAAAGTCTTGTTTTGAAAAGCCACTGCATTTCTACCATAAGGCAAATTGTAGCATTATGATGTAACAGTTTGTAATAATAAATACTTCCAGGTAAAATATGGATATTTATAGCTCATCTATAAATAATGCAACTTTTAACTTTATTCATGATACTCTCTCTGTGCATTGACATAAGATTATCGATGTGGGTATTAGAATATTATTTATAGATATAGCTATATATATGATATATAATCATTAATAATTTACAGGGCCAAGAAGTGGGAGCGGGTGGGTAGGGGAGCAGGGCCGGGAAGGGGGAGGGTATAGGGAACTTTCTGGATAACACTTGAAATGTAAATGAAGAAAATATCTAATAAAAGTTGGAAAAAAAAGAAATGACAAATTAAAATAAAAAAAACAAGAGGTTAAAAATAGATGTGGCAAAATAAAAATACTGAAAAGATAAAAAAAAATAATAATTTACATATCTTTTCTAATCTTAATTTTAAGTAACTGACTAGTTAGGGAAGAATATAGTGTTGAAAAAAGAAACACCCAGCAGGTGGCGCTCAGTGCACACTGTGAAGTAAAGACAGAGGAAAATAAAATTCAGGTTTTATTTATTTAATTCTACCTGAAATGTTGAAGTTGCTACACTGAGCTTTATAATCCCTAAAGATTTATGTTAATTGACTAAACAACTTTGTAGTAATTTACAGACTATTCTCCAATGCTCATCTGAATGGCCCTGCATTCAACTCACGCACCCTTGTCAAGATAACAAAACATGAAGATGTAACATCCACACACCCCTAACAGGGAAAGAACGGAAGCCTAGGTTGCTGAAGTATAACAAGCACTATCCAAATGAACAGATCTAATATGTTTGCTTGTTAATATGTAACAACTACCATTCCTCTGCTTTTTAGCATCTTGCTTTATTCTATAAAGGATACAAAACTCTCCTGTTGAAAGAGTTCCATTCTATATCATAGACATTTTAAACTCCTATCATTAATAACCTGCTTTGAGCAGATATTTGATGCTTACTGAAATGAGTACGCTGCTTCTGAATCGCAAGGAAAGTCAACTGTTTGTGCCAAAGGAGAAACAATTGTGACAAGCATAAACATTAAAGATTGTTATGTCTGTAAAATTAATGTGACACTTTCCAGACTTACAGCCAAATGCATGAGGAAGATTTTTCTTGAACATATACCTAAATTTCTCTGAACACATTTGTTTCCTTATCTTCCTATCGTTCTGGTATGAGGGTGGTTATCTTCCCCACTTAATTTTATGTTAGGTATATCAAAGGTACTGTCAAGTCTCTACATTCTGAATACTTGTTTGTCATAAGTAAAAATCCTCGACTAGTGTTCTAGTGGTCAGGTTGCTTAGCATGGTCTTTTCCCTCAAGGTCTTCCTTGTTGAATTTCAGGCAAAGTTATTAAAGCAGTCTGGAAAACCTTCATGGGATTATGGATAATCAGCATGGACTTGAGTCCCACCATCACCAGGAAGGGCTACTCAAGCAGGGGATTTCAGAATGTGCACAATAGAGTTTCCTTATGTCCTCTTGCTATCTAAACATGAGGCTCTCTCACAAACCACATGGGCATTCACCAAGAATGGAAGCTGAAAACAATTAGTCAAGAGCATCATAGCATCACAAAGTGGGAAACAGTTTTTCAAGTAATTGAAATCCACAAATAGAAAGGGTGTCCTAGCTATGTCTTGTGCTTTGAAAGTCTGACATTCAAGGTCAGCCTGTCTCAGTCCAGTTAGGAAGGGCAGTGAGGAAGGCAGGGTGGCTTTTTGCCAAGGAAATTGCAGATGACTGGCCAATCTTTGGGGAATCTACTGCAAATCTCATCTTTTCCATGTATGACTATAAAACTAGAGCAAAATAATTTTCTAAGACTTGCAAGGCCTTCTGTTCCATTTTATTGTGCAGTTTGCAATGACAAATTTTACTATTCATTAATTGGCACAAAAGGGTCAATCTGACAGCAACTATTGTTTCCAGTAAGATTAGCAATGCAACTCATGGTCTTTATCCAAAAATAGGTATATGTCTGTAGGCTGGTGTCAATTCATTATAGAAAAATGTGGTATTATTCTCTTGGTGCTTACAGGGAGACCTCTTTTAGGTATTTCATGATTATTTCTTATTTGGGCCATGTGATGACAGAATTGGGCAGAATGGGTTCTTGATTTCCTATATGAGTCTCAATGGAGGGTGGGAGGGATCCCCAAACCAAGACAGAGTGGATTTTCTACAGAAGAAATTCCCAAGTGGAGCATAGCAGGGCAGGCAAGGGATCAGGAGAGGAGGGCAACTGCAGAGAAAGACTCCATTCTTGAGAGGGCTGTGTCTTATCTGGAAGACCATCACAAACAGACAGGACAGCAGGACAGCAGGACAGCAGCCTGGCTGGTGTCCTCCTCTTTTTTGTCACACTCTAGTGTTTGTATCATAAGGCATCTAGGAATGAGTAGAGCAAGCAGGAGAACAGTGATGCTTATAGGACAGGCCAGGAGGTGGGACAGCCTGAGATGGGTCATGTGCCCTTGCTGAGTGAACCAAGCCTCTAGTTAATCTCCAACACATTCACTTAAAGGGTATACATATACGCATATATATGTATGCACACATATACATATATGTGTATTTATTTATTTTTTGATTATGCAGTATTTGACAACCACTCATCCAGCAAGCCTGCCTACCTCATTAACAAGATAGTGTCTTTTAGAGTTTAGTTACGGCACAGTTTGGGTAAAATTGTTTAAACACAGTGTGTGTTTTTATTTTATTTTATTTTATTTTATTTTATTTTATTTTATTTTAGTTTAGTTTAGTTTAGTTTAGTTTAGTTTTTCGGTTTTTTGAGACAGGGTTTCTCTGTGTAGCCCTGGCTGTCCTGGAACTCACTCTGTAGACCAGGTTGGCCTTGGACTCAGAAATCTGCCTGCCTCTGTCTCCCAAGGACTGGGATTAAAGGCATGCACCACCACTGCCTAGCTTTTTATTTTTATTTACAGTATTGGAGAAAGATTCTTGATCATAAGCTGTCAATTGAATCAAATTTAGGAATAATGAATGGAAATACATTTTGCACAAAATTCATTTCGCTTTAGTGTGTACTCTCTTCACCTAATTTACTTGAGACTGAACTCAATATTGTTAAGAAGTGAGAAGGCTAGCACTGGGCGGGGCCCTAGTGCGCCATACTCATAGGGCAGTTTAGATCTGTAAGTGTCAGCAGACAAAGCCACCATCATGAGGCTCTTCTGAGAGAAATGCACCCAGGAGCCATTCAGAGAAGTCTATTAGTCCTTCTGTCTGTTTACCAAGAACGCGTTCTCTCAATAATCTCGTGATTCATTATCTTGACTGTAAGCTTAACAAATCAAGAACCACTTAAACAAAGCAAAACCAAAACCCAAAACAACCAACCAACCAACCAACCAACCAACCAACTAACCATCCAAACAAACAAAAAAAGCCTGCTGTCTATTCTGCCTATAATCTGAAAAAACAAAACAAAACAAAACAAAACAAAAAACAACTGAAGGTGGATTCGTTTTTTTTTTTTTTTTTAAGAGGTTACAGTTTCTTTCAATAAAATTTAAGTCAGGTAAGGAAGGGATGGCTTACTGTCTTTCTTTATAGAGCTAAGTTGGAAATAAAGGAGATTAAATGGTGTGTTTGGGACTATTTCTGTTTGTTTTGTTTTGTTTTGTTTTTTTCCTATACACACCAAGTGTTCACGAAGATGAGCTAGCTGAAGTCTTCAGTAAAGCCAATGTTTAGGGAGTAGAACATCCTCGAAGAAGGGACTGAAAAATTTAAGACAGGATATAATTAAGGCTTGAAAAGGATTTCAACAGAGGTAGGGTCAGGCTAAGGACAAATGGTGGTAATGTTTTCTATGTAGTGATAAGAGAGAGACAGGCGAAGGGGACTCAGTATAAAACTGAAAGCTCAAACTCGGACTTAGACAGGATTGTAGTCTCTGAGAACCAAGGAAGCTTTGGCATAAAATGACAATAAAGTCACAAACAAGGTTTTCCTTCTCATCCCCCGCATATCAAAGCTTGAAACAGTGATAAAGCATAGCAGAAACTCCCTTACCATAGATCCTAATTTTATTTTCAGTAGCTTGAGGGATGACTCAAGAGCTTTTCTAAAAATAACCAGGCTATCATGGGCTTCATGAGACTCTGCACCTCTTCTGTGGCTCAGCCTTAGTTTGAGAGCCTGCAAAGTAAAACGATCCCAAAGTTCACCAGAAGTGCGGAAACAGAGATCTGCTCAGTGGGGACCAATCACTGAAGAGTCCCCATGCTCTTTTCTTCATCCTTCCAGGTTGAGGTCTGAAGTAGAGCAAAACATTTTGAAAATCTGTCTATTTATGCTATTCAATGCTGATCACAAGAGTATAGAATTTCTGGTTTGGAGCCCTCTTAGAGAGGTTCTAGAAGTTGTGAAGGTGAATGAAACATGATGAAACACATATATATTAGATGCTATATATATATATATATATATATATATATATATATATGAAATCTGTGTGTATGTAAGATATGTGCATTTTATGTGCTTGCATGTATACACAAATACATATCTTCATAGGAAAGTGAATCACCTTCCCTTATGGATTTCTATAGAATGGAGTTTTATTTAATAACAATGAAAGACAATGGAACCGCAGGCTTGACATAAAAATTTAGAGGCACAGCTTATCCAATAGAGTGATTATGAGTTGTAGAAGTAGAGCCAACACCTCTGATTACAAAGCTCTTTGCTCTGTTATAAGGTGACAAAGTCAGTGCAGCAGTTTCTGATCACACAAGTCCCCTAAAGTTTAACCTTAATAAAGGGGCATTTTCCTTTTAGGAGAGAGCCCCAAGGACAGGTATGCAGTGTTGAGGTACGACATGGATATAATGTCATCTTCTCAGAACACAGGACTTGTACGTAACTAATGGACTACAATTATGGGAATAAGGTGGCTTTAATAAATAAAGTAATGCTTCTGTGCTTATAGTAATATTCATATACTCTCCAGCTTAAATTAATAGAACACCTACTGATAGGAGTCTGAAATTCCCACAAATAGAGAAGAACATGTTTGGTCTGTGTTCATGGCATCCCAGTTGTAAAGTCAGATAATTATATGATATGAGGAATGTTCACATAAACATATTGTGCAAGACTGGGGAAATGGCAAGGACTGTAAAGTGCTTGTCACACACATATATAGATCTGTGTTTGATTTCCCATGTCCAAGTAAAGAAATAGATACAATCACACACATCTGTAATCTCAGTGCTGAGGGGGCAGAGGCAGAGGCAGAGGCAGAGGCAGAGGCAGAGGCAGAGGCAGAGGCAGAGGCAGAGGCAGAGGCAGAGGCAGAGGCAGAGGCAGAGGCAGAGGCAGAGGCAGAGGCAGAGGCAGAGGCAAAGGTGAATTCTTGAAGCTTCGTGCAAGCCAAAGTGAGAACCTGTCTCAAAAGTCAAGGTGAAGAGGAAGACTGAGGAAGACATTTGGCACTGGCTTCAGTGTTCCTCCACCAACACACACACACACACACACACACACACACACACATGGTACATGTACACAAGGAAACATATGTATCGCACATACATACAAATAAAATATGTTGTTGGAATGTGATGTCTAGATTCAGCAACCAAATTCCCATGTACACTACAAAAAATTGTCTAACATATACCCCAAGTAAGAGGAGGTTTTTTGCCTTATCAAGATCAGATATATTTATACTTTTGCCTGTAGGACACGTTATGTTCAGCATCATACTGTGGACATATCCAAGCAGTTTCTGCAGTGAGAATGGAGGATAAATGTTTAAGTCTTTGAATACAAGCATCTCCTTTTGAGGAGAAAATAAGAGAAAGAGATAGGAAGAGCCTATATTTGCCTACTACTATATGTTTTCTGGAAGACAGATGCAACTGTGTTTTAACTGGAGAGGATTTCAAAAAGGTAAATAAAATACTGTCCAAACTTTAATTGTAAGGTAAGTTAAAGCAATGACCAATAGCCCACCATCCCTGTGCAGACTGTTAGAGAAAAATGTACAGTGTTTATTCAATCACCTAAATTTGGTGTAAAGAACCTGAAGAAACTAAATGATCTTAGACCCGATATCATGCAATAAAAAGGCAACAGAAGATTAGCAGTTAGACATTTAAGATATCAGAATTTGTTGGAACAGCTAGTCTCACGTAGTCTATCATCTGGAATCCATTTTTTTTAAACATTCCCTGATTGTCTATGTTCCCCAGTGAAAGTTATTACATTCCTCTGCCCAATTTTTAATCAAAATCATTTCCAACTTATTTCAGGCTGTCACAGTAATATTTTCATACAAGGAGTGTTGTAACCTAATTCCTTCATTTGAATAATACATTCGCTTTTAATTACTGCAACTTGATCTCAGATTATTCAAATAACTGTTTCATTTTTATGCTTACCCTGACCCCAGTGTATTTATAGGCTTTTATCCTTACC